>JAJMRT010000144.1:0-43013 GCA_030558065.1 Geotrichum phurueaensis
TTTTTTTTTTTTTTTTTTTCTTTGCTCGGCGTGAAATTAACACCAACTTTGCTTTAACTTTATGGGCTGTGTACCCGTTTAGAAATAATTCTGTTGGTTGGAACAGAATGTCTAATTTCAACAAGAATGTAAAGATAAATCAAGTCGTGATAGGCATTGATAACTTTTGGGACCCTCTTAACCACAGTGATTGCCACATTGACTGCACGAGACAGGCCTAGTAGATTCTTGGGATTTTTTTTTTTTTTTTTTCCCTCATATACCATTCCCAAGGGGTCATGTCTGTGTTCAACTTTCTTGACAAAAGCCCGTCACAATCAGGTACAAAGATGTTTTAAGGCACATGAGGTTTCCAAAAGCCCAAATTGAACATCAACAAATGTTACCCAGATGCAGAGACAAATGAACTTTATATATAATCAGTTTATTGTCCTTATAACTATTTAAAAATTATACACAGAATCAAATGAACTTTACCAACACTAGTCAAAAAGTAATAATAAGTCGAGCTCAAGACTAGCAGGGAAGCATCAAGAACCAAGGACAGAAGGGGGTTAAAACAAAAAGAAGAAGGAAAAAAAAACCATTGCCTTTGCTAGCGAAAAAAGGGTTGTCAGCTTGGTTTTCCCAAAAGTTTCATATCACAAGAGTAGTTATTCCATAGACTACTAATTACAAAGCTATAAGAAGAAAAAAAGATGTTTACTAACTGCTTTTAAACTTGCAAAAGCCATGATGGATGGCCAGTGAAATTTAGTAACAGTATGTTGACTATCATGGCGCTATATTTAAAAGCACCTGCAACCCATAATTTATTTGTTGTACGATGTTGGATGATAGCAGTGATGGTGATCATTGTACAAGAAAAAAAGAATTTGGAAAGGATACAAAACTTTTTTTCATGATACCAGGTATCATCAGTAGCATAATGTTTACTGTTATTTATGTTTACTGTTATTTATTGGCCAGTAGGTTCTGCTTGATTCTGCCTGCACTAGAAAGCAATGCGCTTATGTAATAAAATGGCTGTGATTAACTAAGTAATGCATGGCTTCGCGTACCTCAAGTGGAATGATTTTCATTTCTTTTTTTTCATAGAAGAAAAAAATGGTTAAAAATAAATATATAAACTCATGACAAGAATAAATCATTCCACAAGAGGTTTATGTCGTTCGACAATAACAGCATCATGAACAAAAGACTTGGACCTGTTACGTTGATATTCAGTTTAATTTATTTAAAACATTGAAAGAGACAGAATTGATAGGGCTGAGACAATTGAGTATTTTGGAATTCCTTTCGTAATACTGCAATACTTGCCATATTAGTTATATTAAGTAAATACTGGAATCACATCAGCCACACTACAATTTACTAACTACATAGCTTTGTGAAAGTAAATGTGAGCAGACAAGCTGCAAAAATAAATTTGGCCAAAGATTCTCAGCGCTGCAACAATCACTTGATGTTGCCCTCTGTTGATTTTTTTTTTATTACTCATTTTCTTGTTGAAACACGCAAAACTTGACTGAGAAATGTAAACAAGTCTATATTTTACCAAGACTCACCACTTGTAGTAAATTTGGGGTTATGCTTGATCTACCGGCAGTTATGCAACTAGAAATAACCTGCCTACCGCAAGCCCACACTATCATGAGAGAACTAATACTACTGATCTTTGTAAGCGTAGCCGTTGTGGGCATTGTAAACAATGTAGGATACTCTCATAACTGCTCAAACAATTCATGACTAGTATAGGGTTTTTTTAGCAGCAACGCCTCAGAGTATGCATTAAGCCTTAAAAAAAAAACAAAGATATGCCAATATGGAAATTGATAAACAAAAAATAAGTTTCACAAAGAAAAGTATGGCCAGTATGACTAGTTTTTATTTATTTTTTTTTTTTTGATCAAAATAACACACAATTTGGTCTTTCTTGTTTATCATTATTATTGTTAATATCTTTTGGGGGGATGATAGGAAGAAGTAACGTTTCCAGTGGCATGTTTTAAAATGGGCGGTTTTTTTTGGGAGAAAAATCTCAAACTCCGGAGTTGACTTGATGTATGAATACAAGTACAGAGAGATACACATATACAAAAGTAAAATGATTATCAGTAAAACGGCCAAAATTACCATCACAACAACAACAACAACAACAATGAATTGATTTGAAGCTTCATGGAAAAAAAATTGGATGGGTTTCTAGGGTTTCACACACATTTTGGATAAGACTTGTGAATTGTTGAGTCCGGCTGAACTTGACAACGTTTCAAAAGCAGTGGAGGCTGACTACTTCTGTTTTCTTTCTTTTTTTGTTTCTTTTCTTTTTTTTTAATCTTCTTTTTTCTTGTCTTCCAGAAAGTTGAAAGTCCCGCTGTTATGCTGCGTGGGTAACTCTCTTTGGTACCAACCGAGTTACGTTGTAACTCCAATACTTTTTTCACCTTTGGTTGTTTTTTGTTTCTTTTTTTTTTTTTTTTTTTTTTGCCAACTTGAACATCATTCAAGTCACTTGTAGGAGGTGGAGGAAGTGCGCTTTGTCGCTTTGTTGCAAGTCAGATGGGTCTGGAAAGAGGGCCTATAGGGGTCACTGGTATATAAACAATTGAATATATCCAAAGTAATTTTTTAAATTTTTTAATATTTTAATATTTTAATATTTCATTTTTTTCATTCTCTTTTGCAAAGCATATACTATCAACACTAATTGCATTTTTTTTTTTTAATAAACCCTGCGCATAGATCTATACCAGCAGCATCTTCAATTAATCACAAGCATTTGCTGCCACAAGTTCACACACACTTAAACATCAGATATATACACTAAATAGAAAGAATTCATTAGACATGTACAACCAAGCATCTCACTACCGACAAAACTCCTTTGATTCAACCTCCACAATGACTGATCTCACTACAAACAGTAGTTTTACCCAGACCTCCTTCAGCTCGGCCTCGTCGCTATCGTCTGCTTTTTCGGACACGGCCTCGTTTAACATGACCAGCCATACGCGCAAAACAAACAATACCCTTACACCCTCTTCCACCCTGCATCGTCAATATCAGTACCAACAGCAGCCACAATATCAGCAACCATCCTACCCGCATCAGGCCAACACGCCTGACTATAGCAGCTCTCATGGCTCTCGCACGCCAACATCGCCGACATCGTCAACTTACTCCGCTGCCACAACCAACCCGCTTAACGTCTCGCCCCTTTTTCAAACAGTTCCAGAAAGCAGAAACGTTTTAGGCTCCCTTTCCCACAACTACAATAAAAACGCCTACCGCAGCCAAAATTTTTCTTCCTCGCATTCAGCTGCGCTCAAACGTCATAACCACAACCTGCAAGACAACACAGTGTGCTCGGTGCCTGAGCACGGTGTGCTTGACAGCACCAGCATAAATGATGCTGCCATGCCTGCAGGCCAGCTCCAGCCGCCCCTTCAGTTTAGCCAGCTCGAGTCCACGCCTTCGTTTCGGTCGGTGTCCAGTGACACGGAAAGCGTTAAAAACGCCCCCAAAACGCTTAAAACTAAGAGTTCATGGCGCAAATTCAAAAACGTTTTCAACCACCACAACAACAACAATAATAATATCAGCCCTCCAAAACAAGGCTCGCCCACCTCGCCACTTGCCTTTGCCAACATTGCGCCGCAGCCGTCCAACGTATCCACTTACTCCTCGGCCTCTAGCAACACTCAAATCCACGCACAACTGCCCCACATGAAGACCTCGCACCACCAAAAGCCTTCTTACGGTCTCGTGTCGCGCAGCGACGACACGCGGTTAAGAGACTCCGAGACCAACCGCAGCGAGTACTTTGAAGCCATCCAGCTTAAATTCCTTGTTTACTGCGCGCTCGTTTCACCCCATCACCTCGACTACGCCCAGGAAATCACGCCCTCGCAAAAAGTGCTCGACGAGTTTGCCGGCGAGCGCTTGCGCCTCGTGCACCACTCCAACAATATCCCGCTCGACAGCCAGATCGCCACAATTGAAATGTCTCTGCGCCAGTTGCGTGAGGCCGTGTTGACGCTGCACCCCTCCGAGACGGTTGATATCTTCATCTACTCAGCCAAGGTTTCCGCTCTCTTTGGCAACCCCGCGGCCTATCTTCCGGCGCTGACGCAGATTGTCTCTGTGATCCACCCGGAGCTTGGCCTTGACGAAGCGCAATTTGCCCCCGTGTTTGAGCTCTATGTGCTCCACTTGGTGCATGTTGCCGATGCCATTGTCGAGGTCTTTGACCTCCTGGGCGAGTACACCCCGCCGCAGAACCCGCTCTGGGACCTGGTGCGCGCGTGGGTCGAAAAGGACTACCTGCGCTGGCGCACGTACTATGACGGCGAAACGGACCTGGCAAAAAAGAAAATGATGAGTAAAGGTGAGCTTGCCATGGCCCGCGAAGCCCTTACTCGCATTGGCAGTTCCTATTCTGGTATCCCCCTCGCTGACCTTGAGGCGGCCCTGGGCATGAACTGGGAGCGCATTGTCGAGGACCTGGGCTGCTCATGGCGCCGAGAGGACAATGCAATTGTCATCAAGGAGCGCAGAAAGTAATTTTCACTTATTTTTATTTTTTTTTTTTGAAAAAAAAAATAATAAAAAGCTAGAGCCCACCCCTAATGCTCTAGAATTTTGGCATGACATGTATTTATTTTGTAATGAAAAAAAAAAAAGTAATAAAAAAAAACATTTATCTATTGTACCTGAAAAAAAAAAATTAATATTAACATATATACAGCCTGTTATTTTGGCCAGGACTATGATATTGGCACACTTTTTTTGCGTTTCTCAAGCACAAAAAATCAATCTGCACAGCCCTAGAGGTTGAGATTTGATCGAGAGCTGGCAGATTACAATCTATCAGAACCGCTGAGTAGTCGACCCAGTTGGGTATATGTTTAATGGCTTTATTTCGGGGCCGCTCGCTATAAGCCAGCTGAAGCTCGTCAAAAAGCTGTTTGAGCTTGGTTTGCCTAATCTCTACTAAAAGCATTGTAATTTTTTTTTTCTTTTCCATGAACGAAGCAAAGTAGCCATTAATGATGAATGAGAATGAGAGAGAAGCCATATAACAGTATCGAAAAAACCATATCTGCTGCAAGAGGCTGAATAATTCAAACCGCACACTCTAGATATCCAAGGCCAGTAAATTGATCAGATCAGTAGTAATAAACAACATTACATTTTCTATCTACCTCTAAACATCATTAATGAATACAGGCAAACCTGACTCATGTGGAAATAAAAGGAAACCAGCGATTTCATTTTACACTTGGAGGTTTTCAAAGAGAAAGTGTGTGATAGTATAAGGGTAAGGGCTTTCAACCAGAACCTTTAGCATTTTAGTCACGTGCCATACATAGTTTTGTGTTTTAATCAGTTTAGCAGAATAGGCAAATAAAAAAAAGCTCTGCAAACTTGATTAAAGCCTAGAGTATTTGACTTGTATTTGTTTATGTAAAAATAATAAATATCCAATGTGGAAGAAAAAAAAAAACCTCTGCAATATTATGAAAATTTCTATAAACATTCGCTCTGCAACTCATTATGTGAAACTTTGTATGGGTTGATAACGAGGTTTTTGAGAATTTCTATGTAAATCTATTTCAGACACGGTTGTTGTTACACTCTTTCAGGTAATCGCCATACAGGAGTCTCACACTGCCAGGTATGACTGTACTAGATTCCAATATGATTTATTTTATTTAGTTTTTAGGGTGCATTTCCACGAATTCAGCAAATATAAAAATATCAGCAGGAAAAAAAAAAAAGATTGACTTGTAAACAGAGTCTACAAAAATTTGAACAAATAATTGATTCACAAGTATTTTGCGGTCGCAAACGGGCTTAATATTGGTAGTTTTCTGGTACAGCGGCAAGAGTAGGAAAAATAAAAATACAAAAGGAGGACGGTGTCCAATTTATGACGTACTTTGAAGCTTTTTGGTGCCATAGGGCAACCGGACGCGCGCCCCGGCGAACGAGAGAGGATGGATGCTCTTAAACTCTGGCGCAAAAAAAAAAAAAAAGGCAATTCCATTCTCTCCTTTTTTTCATTTCAATTTTTATTTTTTTCACAAAAGACCGTTCATGATCGGGTGTTGGAGGACGGTGGCAGGTTTTGTGTCACGGGTGGGTTGTCGGAATCTTTGTCTGCTTGATTTGATCAAACCGGGAGAGAGCCCCTCATAAGGAGAGCGCTTGCGGGATTGAAAATACACTGCTGTTTGTAAGTCAGCCCGTAGAAGCATTTTGCTATTGTTGCTAAAATATTAATAGCAGGATTAATATTTTGGATGGAAATCGATCCATGAGTTTTGACAATAGTTGTAGGCCAATGATTGCGTGCAGGGACTGGTTGAGGGTACAAATCGTTTAACGCACAGCATTTAAAGAAGGTTTTTTTTTTTTTTTTTTTTTTTTTTGAAATTTAAAGGTTATGGTTTTTTAATTTTTTTTTTTTATTGATATTTTTTCTATTTCCCATTTCTCAACTTTCTCTCTTCCCTTTTACATCTTTTTTTTTTTGCACAGCTTTCAGTATCATTTCATCGCCAGCCAGTACATTGCAGCTCTGTAGACTCTGGCTATCATCATCAACACCAATTTTTTTTTTCTTCCCCCCCCTCCCCTACAAAATACTCACACCAGCATTCATCTAGTCTTTGACTACCAAAATACCCACACAATCACACAATGGACGGCCCGGCAGCAGAGTACATTGACTGGTCCATCTTTTCGCAGATCCTCGAGATGGACGAGGATCCCGAAGAACGTGAATTCAGCACTAGTATAATCAGTAACTACTTTGAACAAGCTGAAAACACCTTTGATCAAATGCAAACTGCCCTCACAGCGCGTAAACTCGAAGAGCTTTCATCTCTGGGACACTTTCTCAAGGGCTCATCAGCAGCGCTTGGCCTCACAAAAGTACAAAATAGCTGTGAAAAGATTCAACATTTTGGCGCTAAAAAGGACGAGACAGGCATTGTCGATGTGCCTGACGAGGACTTATGTCTAGAGCGTATCGGTGAGGCCTTCACCGATGTCAAAGAAGAGTACAAGGAGAGCCGGCAGTTTTTGCGCACCTACTTCAAAAATGCGGTTTGAACACACACACCACCCTCGCACTGTTTAATCTGCAGAGCTGAAAAAAAATCAAAAAAAAAAAAAAAAGACAAATAATAAAATAAAAACAAGCAAAAACCTCACGCACTCTCAAACTCACACATACGGAATAATGGTATTAATGATCATGAACTATTAAAACAAAAAAGAGGGAAGAAAAAACAAGGGCACGCGGGCTCGGGACTGCCCCCCCTGATCTATGGGGGTGAGCCTGAACATCATGCAGTAGATATTGTCCATATCTTTTTTTTTTTTCGATGTCGTTTCCGGATTTTTCATTTTTGTTTTATAAATACAAAAACACTCATTACTATTCTTATAATATGTATTTTTATTTTCAATCTTTCTGGAGATGAATTTTTTTTTTTTTTTTGCTGATAGTTGAAAATTGAGCAATGACAGGTGTTGTGGTTATAGATTTTGCCTGTTTGGTGGCTGATAATGCTTGCAAATCATACCCGTATATAGAAGGATTTAACCACCCGATTCCGAAACTTGAGTCTCTTGCAATATATTCCATTTTTCAACTAATCAAACCTTTCAACCCTCACCCACTTTTATATGCACTGCTGCTGCCCTGGCCTCCCGCTAACTCTGAAGGTTTCTACTCTTTCTCCTTTGGGCCAAGGTGCTTGCTCGGCAAGAATTTCATGCTTTCGTAGCCGCGCGGCATGTATTCCTGGTCAACCTCAACCCCTTCTTCAAAGTCTGGGTTGTACTTGTACTCTTTACCATACTCAAGCTCGCGCATGAGGCGCGTGGGCGCATTGCGCAGGTGCACGGGGACCTCTGACGCGGCGAGCCCGGGCTCATCTTCCAGCGCGTGCTTGACGGCGCCAAGGCCGCGGTAGACCATGACAGATTTGCGCGCGCGCGCGAGCTTGACGGCGCAGTGAGCTAGTATCACGTCGGCCTCGGGCAGTCCGACCTGCTGCACCGCCGTGTACGTCGCGACGGCAAAGGGTAGGCAAGTGTCGTCGGCAAGGCCAATGTCTTCAGATGCCATGCGCACGAGCCGCCGCGCAATATATAGCGGGTCCTCGCCCGCCTTGAGCATCCGTGCAAGGTAGAAAACCGCGGCGTCGGCGTTGCCGCCGCGCACGCACTTGTGCAGGGCAGAGATGGTGTCGTAGTGTGCGTCGCCCATTCGGTCATAGAGCAGGTGCGTGCGGGTCAGAATATCGCGGATGTGATCACGAGTGACCACGCCGGGTTTATCTGTAGTAGCGGCGCTGTTGTCGTCGGGATCAGTTGACTGCGCAGAGTCCGCCAGCGGCATGGAAGAGATGGATTGCACCATGATCTCAAACATGTTAATTGCCGCTCGACCGTCGCCATCGGCAAGCTCAGCAAGGTAATCAATGGCGTCGGGCTCAACGGCAAAATTGACGCCTTTATCAGCCTCGATCTCCCCCATGCTGTAGTCATCGTTATCGTCGGTACTTGTGGCGTACCCTGGCGGCAGCAGGTGCTGAGCGTCAGGATCAGTTTGTAAGACCCGCAGGGCCCGCGTCAGCATAGTGATTATCTCGGGCTTTTTCAGCTTCTTGAGCACCAGCACGCGGCAGCGGGAGAGCAACGCTCCATTAATGGTGAATGATGGATTCCTGCAAACAAGCTTTGGGTTAGCACAACCAACTGTGTCGGGTAACGTTTCCTGTGGATACTCTTATGATAGCTGCTATCAAGAAGCTGAGTCCTGGAATTGTACCAAATTTCTGCAAAGACAAGTGCGCAAACTTACTCGGTCGTGGCTCCGATAAACGTGATATCTCCTTTTTCGATGTATGGTACTGCAAAACAATGATGAGTCATTAAAATGAACGGTCAAATGAGTTTGAATAGCAAACACATACGAAAAATGTCTTGTTGAAGCTTGTTAAACCTGTGCACCTCGTCCAGAAACAAAATGGTCTTACGGCCCGTCAAAGAAAGCTCGTTTTTCGCTTCTGCAAATAGTTTTTTACAGTCGTTGATCCCGTTGGACGTGGCCGAAAACTCGACAAACCGTGATTTAGTGCGTTCAGCTATAATCTAATGTAGAAAAAAAAAAAAAGGGAATGAACTGGTTAGGTATAAGTCATCCACGGAGACTGGTAGATTGGAGTGTAAGCTTACCCGCGCAATTGTTGTTTTGCCAACCTGAAGGTGAATAAATTTGGTCAGTGAGTGATCTTTAATTTTCAAATAAATATTGACTGATTACCTACCCCAGACGGACCCCACAGAATAATGGATGGGCAGGTGTCGCGTTCGATAAAGGCCCGAAGAATGCCGCGCGGACCAACTAGATCCTGCTGGCCAATATACTCATCAAGAGTGCTTGGTCGGATCAACTCCGCCATTGGTTTGTTTTTATTATTCCGACGTTTTTGCCGTTTCGAAACGTTACCATTTTGTCGGACCATCGAGCTATTTTTCCCAGCGCTGTCTGCAGAAACCGTTGAAATCTGTAACCCGTCCTTTGTAATAGTAGGCTCACTCTCATCTTCGTTATCGCTAATAACTGCGGTCAACACCCGCTTCCCACTGGACTGACTCGGCGCTTTTTTTGTAGTAAAAAATGACGATGACGCGGAAGACGACTTCGTAGACATGGCCTTCACAGCAGGTTGAAAAAGTGAGTTTTTAGTAATGCTCGAGCTAATCTCCCTTTGTCCTAGTGGTGGAATTCGTTTCAAGGGTGGCGACGACGAGGGCAGTTGCTGTGCTGACGGCTGCGAAGACACCCCGGTAGTGCTTTCGCAGCCATTGTCAAGGTGCATGTTGACTTGCCCGTTCGTCATTCGCTTATTACATATTGGACATGTTACGAGCTCCATATTATGGCAAAATGAAGATGTAGTGATGGTAGATGCAATTGAGTTGAAATTGGGGAGCAGAAACTAGTGTGAAATTTCGCGTCTTCGGGACTTTTCTTTTTTTTTTTTTTTTTTTTTGAAAATTTCACTTTTTCGCGATCATTTCCAATTTACACTCGATTGAGAAATACTGGGTTAGGGCCTTTTCAAATCGATAGCTACGATGGTCTTATCATCTCCGGCCCTATTATTTTTGTCTTTTACATAGCCTACAGGCCAACAGCAGCAATATACAGAAACAGCCTATGAATCACTATTAGGCATCTCTGCAATAAGAACGACCTGGCTTCATACATTTATCATTAAACATTGATTGGATATCTGACAATGTCGCGTCACAATTCCATCATGAGCGAGTCACCTTCTCTCTCCACTAGCTCTCAGCAGCAGAGCGACGGTCACAACTCTCCCCAGTTGTTTGAGGACATTGACCGCGTGCACGAAAAGTACAATGCAGATGCAAAATTTTTAAATATTCTTACGCATAATCCAGAAGACTACGGTTACGAGATTCTTGTGGATATTAATCAGCTCCCTGAGGGCACAGAGGAAGGTGACGTTGCTGAGCTCACAACAGTCAACCAGTATCCTGTGCAGAGAACTCTTTTCACCGTCAAGAGTCCTCCAGAATCACTTTTTAAAGACTCCAAAAGGAGCAACGTTCAGGTATGGTCTTTTTTTTTTTTTTTGAAAAAAAAATAAATGTTGAAGAAGGGTACTAATTGATTTGGTTTAGATATCGTTTGCATTGTCGTACTGGCAGAACACTATTGATCTCCCTAATCGCGGCAAAGTGGCTGTCAGGCTGGTAAGTACCGCAGTTGATATGTTAGCAGGACTCCCATGATTGACATTGTCTTTAAGCGTGAAAAATCTGAGGTCACCGCCGACTTAATTGAGCTCTATTTCAAAGATGCCTACCTTACACGCGCCGACATGTGGCGGCTCTCTTCCAGCCTACAAGGCAAGTGCTGCTTCCGCACTCAGCGTATATCCTACTGTGACTGCGTACGTGCGACGATTTTGGACATGTACCGCAAAGGCAAAAAGGTCAAATCCGCTTACATTGGTGCTGATACCCGCATTATTTACCGATCAGAATCGGCACGCATGGTTTATTTTCTTCAGATCTCAGCAGAAATGTGGCATTTCGAGGAGTCTGGTCAAGTAATTTTTCACAAGATGATTAATTCATTCCTGCCCGAAGTGTTTAAACGCTGGCATGAGAACAAGGCACACCATGTGGTCACGATCATTCTTTTCACAAGTGTAGATGTATCGAATGGAAACAAGCAGCTAGGTCATGGTGAAGTCGCCACGGAGACTCGGGACTACTTTCGCGTAGTTGTGGATCAAGTGCATATTAGCAAATGGAGCGAGATTATGGCAAAACTGCGGCACGAATTTTCCACTTTTGACAAGGATGTTTTGCTCCAAGAGAATGGCAGTATAAAGGGTCGAATCTTGCCAGCTATCAAAGGTAACCTATTACAAGCTATAAGCATTGCGTCGACACTAGTCTCTAGTAAGTTTATTGATAGAGACTTACGGAGAACTGGTATGCAAACCTTGATCGTCACCCCGGGTGCAGGAATTTTTGATGTCGACTACAATCTACTCTACCAGACAAGTTTGAAATTGTTGAGCATCGAGATTGGTATTGACCTAGTCTGCCTGAGTCGGGCTCCCTTGCATGTGACACCACTGTTTCGATACAAAAATGAACAAAACGAGGTAAAGCATTGCGTACCGAGTTGGCTCGATATTTCTTTCTGGTCCTCAACAGATCGCTATACAAATCAGTGGATTCCTCGGTGTAAAATATACGAGATCCAGATGATGGGTGTGATGGAGAATGAGGAAAGCTCCATGAGCATTGATTACCTTCCTGAGAAGCTACATTCTACAGAGTCTTTTGATGAGGAAATGGACAAGTATGACAGGGATTTGTTTTCAGCAACCGAGTTTTCTTCAATTATTAAAAAAAGCTTGGATGAACCAACACACAAACTAGTGAGTAAACCTGATACTCTAGGTAGCGTATCATTCCAAAAGCACCCGCGGATCGAAACTGGCAACTTTGATACACTATCAAAAGCCAGACAATCTCCCAGATCAGTAAGTGACGGCAGTGCAAAAAATAAATCTTCTTTGGTTGAATGCTCTCCATATGCAACAATACGCAAGGGTACTGGAATCTTGCTTCTTGCGCCGGAGATGCGAAAATCCAACAATGTTCCATCCAAACTGGCAAAAAGTAGCGCGACAACTGAGGTGGATCTTTCTGAGGCCTCAATTGCAGCATCTATTAATACGAGACATGCGATTGAACAAGATACCGATAATGGGAAAATAGATTCAGAGGTTCCTTCCATTTTGAGTCCAATGGCAAAGGTCATTAAAAAGACGTTGTCATTTTCTCGTAAAGCAAGCACATCCTCTCTACGAACTGAATCGATTAACTCCTCGACTGACCTGGCTAGTGAAGAGACTTTGAAGCCTGATGGACCTTCCAATGCTTCAAGATGGTTAACTGAGATGTTTCCTGGTGTTGAACCAAAGGCACCGCCCTCTTCAGAGGCCCGTATCAATCGAAAAAAGAGCGCACTTTCTGGATCGGGAACGCCCGGTCTGGCAAAACCCTCTTTAGCTGTCTCTATCAGCCATCCCAACTTTACCTCTATTGCCAATACGAGCGTCAAAACAAATATCACTTCTAGTACTGATGGAATTTTGGAGACTTCTATAATTCTCCCAAAAAACACTGATGACAACTTTCAAAAAACCCCTAGCAGCTTGTATCATCAGTCCAGCTCTCCACCGTCTGTAGAAAGCTCTTCATCTTCGTTGAGAAACATGGGAACTACTCGCAGGCTTTCAGAGTCGACAACGTCCTTTCCTTTGAAGAAAAAGGATCATGATTTCAAAAACTCTCGTCAGACTGAAGAACGGCATTCAATGTGGATGACAATCTTGAATCCATCTCGATGTACTAATAGTAATATTGCCAATATCAGTAACTATGGTAGATGGCAGTATGTCTACCCTAAAGGTGTTAAACGACGAACAGTTAAGTGGAGGTCACTCAAGTCACCTGCATCACTACCCTTGATTACTCCCGTCAGTCCCTCGGCCAATCAGTACAAGGACTACACGTTTAAGTTTTACGGTGTAACGTTAGAACGTGAGACCTCAGAATACGACTCAGTTTATAAGTTGCTGCATGAAATGGTAGCTGTCCGGCTTGCAATGGGATTTCAGATCATGTCAAAGGACCGAGTAAAACATCTTGAGCCCCCACGGTCTTCATTGAAGATTGTGGAAATAATCCCTTCCAATCCCGTGGGTTGTCGTATTTATATGTCGATGGGAACAGTGATCCACAGACTCACTTGTGAGGGCGAGGATAAAAGCAACGATATCACTGTTCACACCCATACGAATTTCGAGTTGAAGTTTTTAACGCCCCAGCCAAGTATTACAGACATAGGAGATGGAAAACCCAACCTTTCAAAAGTTGTTACTGGCATGTTTGTGAAAACAAGATACCAAAAAAACTACTTGCCAGTTAATTTTGATTTCTTTAGCAACACTGTGCCCATGTTTAATTGGAATCAGGTGGATCAAGTTTTAACAGGATACGAAGATCAAGTCTTTAATGACCCACGCATGTATCGTATTCGTCTGGTGCTTGTACCTGTCAATATATCCGGCAAATCTACTAACCATGTCACGTCGGACAAGCTAACTATTGAGGAGTATCGACTAGAGGGTTTAAAAGTTTTATTAACTCAGTTACAAAGAGGTATTTTCCATAGAAGCGGCAAACGAGAAACCTTGAGACAAGCCAAAAAAAACACACCTGAAGTTGAATTTTATACAGGTAATTTTGATAACTTTTTATTGAGACTCAAAGAAAACCTCGAAATTGAAGGATTGAAAAAGGATTTTCTTTTTATTCAGCCCAACGACCGTTTTGAGCAACAGACTATGAAGCTTTCTCAACTCGCAGCTGAGATTCAGACACCTGTAACAGGAATAAAACTTGTTGATAGAACCTGGCATTTGCGCGTTCATAAACGCTGTTTCACTGGCCTTGAGTTTGTTTCCTGGCTTCTTAAAAATTTCAAAGATATCAGAAAGCCCAGTGATGCTGTGATTTATGGAAATTTATTGATGAAGCAAGGCCTTTTTCATCATGTCGAGAACCGTCACACTTTTTTGAATGGCCATTACTTTTACCAGCTAAGTCCCGAATATTTAGTTCCACTCGAAGCTGAGAAGGAAAAACAAACATGGTTTGGACAAAAAAGACAGCAGAGTGGCGACAATACTTCTACTCCATTTCCAAGCAACTCAGGGGAGAACAGCAGTTCATCTGGTACCAATGGCCTCGGAAGCAGCATAATTTCTAGGACTCAATCAATGTCTTCAATTGTCAACTTTAAGAGAATGCACCAGAGAAAACATTCTGCCAGTAATACTTCTCCAGACAGCAGCAAAGATTCAATTCCAATCTCACCCAAGTCACCAGGTTTTCAAGATTCCACCATCGCCGAACAAGGTACCGGTTTGAATGTTTCATTATTTTCACCGTCATTGTCTGAAACTCAAACTTTGCCAATCCAAAAAAAACTACCAACTGTTTTTCTTAGCAGTTCGATAAAATATAATGTGGATTTGAAAAAACGATCCAATCGTCCCGAGAACCTAACGGTACATTTTGACCGGGTGCACAATCCTGAAAACTGCTACCAGCTACGATTTGAGTGGCTTAACACGACACCCAAGCTTGTTGATGAGGCGATTATTGCTCTAGGCAAAGAGACTGAGCACTATGGTCTCAAATTGGTCCAAGTCCCGATCCAGGAGATTAGCAAATTACCGGATGGAAATCCCTTCACGTCGCTGTACCGAACGCGGTTGTGCTTAAATCCATTTGAGTTTACAAGCTCATTAGGATCACACGGTGTATTAAACACTACTTCGCCTTTTAGTCCCACCTCAGAAACCCCTAGCAGTTTATTTGAAGAGCACTCACTTTACTACCATCGATATGTTGTCAAATCTCTTGGCTACGTTATGGATGTGGGTCCTATCTCTCCCAGAGTTTCTGCCAGTCTTGACGTGAGGTACTCTTGGGGAAAGCCCTTTTATGAGAACGAGCAGTACATACACAAATCGGGTCTTTCTATTGTTCAAATCATGGCCGACGGTGAATTGATCTTTATGACTAATTTTCTAGCTGATTCCCGCATGGGGTCGTTTTCTGGTACCACCACAACGATCACGCCAGCCACAGGAATCGGCAAATCAGTACCGACAACGCCAATGCTGCTTTCACAATCACCATTGTTGCGGGGCGAATCAACTGCCTCCTCGCCACCCCTCATTTCACCAGCCGTGCTGCGAAAGGAATTACGAGATTTATGCAAAGACGCTGATAAACTTAAAGCTTTATACCTACGTGCGCGAGAAGCCTGGATTACAAAGGGCCGGTCAGAAGTTAACGAAAACTTGGCATTGGCGTCAAACGCTTCAAACTCGCGGCCAAACTCAACGACATCTACACCCAGACTGTTCTCGCAGGGATAATCTTTTGTTGTATATATACTCCCTTCTAGTGGGGAGTTTTTTCCGCTTTTTTCTTTTTTCTAATTTTGGTTCATAATGTATAATTTTGTAGATTCTATATAGGTTGATCTATGAAGGCATGTAATCTAAGTGGTGCTATGTACAGAAAAAAACCTTTTTCTAAAGTTTCTGAGAGAGCTTAAAGATGTCAGACAAAAGACGAGAAGCTGACGCCTCGGGGTTGGAGCCAGGTCCCTTGATAACAACGGGCTCGGTATATCTGTCGGACGTGACTGAAACAATGACCTCATCGTTGTTTAATCTGGCAAAGGGGTGGTCAACATCAAAGGTTTCAATGCCAACTTCAACCGACGAACTCTCGACGCCAAGCTTAGCGGTACCCACATATCTTATCACTTTATTATCCTTCTCGGCCTTGGCGCGCAACTTTTCGAGCACCGTGTCGTACTTGGGGAGCTTCTCAAGCAGCTCGGCCACCGTCTCGACCTCGCGCAGAGGCTTGGGAGTCAGGTTACGCACGGCAAAGCTGTGAGAATTTTCAACCTTGAGTCCCACTGTGCGCGTAAGAATTGTGATTTGTTGTGCGGCTTGCAGGCCACTAAGAATCAACCGCGGGTCATTGGGCACAAAGCCTGTAGCCAGGGCCTCGCGCACGACTTGTGAAAATGTGGGCCGGGGAGTTTCACTTTTGGCATTATCACTGGCAAAACTGGGCTTAGAGTACTGATTGAAAATGTAACTTAGCGGAGAGGTCAGCACGCCTTGAATCGAGCGCACAGTGTCGCCAGTCCGCATCATGTCTTGCAGGATGCCTGTGACCGGCAGGCCGGAGCCAACGGTAGCTGAAAACTGGACAAGACCACGCTTAGCGGTGCCACGGGCGGGACGGCGGAATATGCTGTTCCAAAGCCCAGACTCAAGGGCAAATGGCGTCTTATTGGCAGAGACAATTGAGATTCCCTGATCCGCAAGTAATGGGTATGACTGCGCCAGCACAAGCTCACTTTCGGCACCAGGCTCTTGGTTATCAAGGGCCCCCGTCGTATCAACAAGAATGACGGGCCGCTTCGACCGTTCAAGAAACTCGGCCACATCGCCCGTTGAGGTAATCGCGCGGGTGAGATGATGCGAGTTGGTACCAACGTCCTCGGGGATGTTCCACGATTGCAGGTTAATGGGCGCAAAGTTTTTTGTCACTATCGAACGCTCTTGAACTCCGGGAGAGCTTGCTGATGGAGCAATAAGAACGACATTATAAGCCACTTCGGCTGATGCGCGGTTCAGCCCGGAGATCTGGTTAAGTAGTGCTTTGCCAACTGCGCCGGTACCTTTAGAGAAAAAAAAAAAATTGGATTAATAATGTGCTATAAAGACGAGAGTTTGAAGGTTGAAAAATCGGAAAATGAACATACCAATGACGGCAAGGTTGACAATCTTAGAAGGCCCTTTAGGAAGGTTCTTGAATGTATACTTCTTAAAGTCCATTGTTGTTTTATTTTCCAAAAAAAAAAAAAAAAAAAAAAGTTCTCTTGCGGACCTTATTGCAAGTTTTTTTGGGGAAGTAACAACAGGTTTCGAAAGAAAGAAAAAAAAAACCTTCGATGTCAAATTTGTTTTTCATTTTAGTATTTTTTTTTTTTTTTAGATTTTGCAATCTTCCTCGACATTTTTAAAACTGGCCGTCAAATACATTTATTTAATTCACAACAGGCCGAAGAAAAAAAAAAAAAAAGAACCATGACCACTATTGCAAGCAAGGGAATTAGATTATTTTTTAAGGGAGTTGGCGAGTTTCTTGCAAAGGACTCACTCAAAAGCAGCTTTTCGTCGATTGTCTTTGTAACTGGTAACGAATCGGCTGGTAAGTAATAGCCAACTGAAAAGGTTGGCATTTGGTCAGGCACAATTAGCAATTTTATGTTGATACACTGCTGATACATTTTATCTGCTTATAGATCTGGACTCGTGTGTTTCGTCAATTATCACGGCCTATCTCTACTCGATTGATCAGAGCCAGGGGTCACAGACGACGCCGCTGGTTTTGCCCTTGATCAATATTCCAAGAGAAGATCTTAATCTTCGACCTGACATCACTTATCTACTGAAGGAAACCGGCATTGCAACTAATAGTCTCACTTTTCTTGATGATCTGTTGCCCTTAAAAAAAGCGGGTGGTACCGCTTTACCTAAAGCTTTTCTTGTTGATCACAACAAACTGCTAGGCCCTACTCGCGAGATATTCGGCAACAATGTTATCGGCATTATCGATCATCATGATGATGAGAAGGCCTACAAAATTGATAGCTCCACTGGACCCAAGATCATTGAGCGTACTGGTAGTTGTAGCAGCTTGGTCGTAGACTATTTCAGTGCCAAACCCTCCTGTACTGCCGCTTTTGAAGCTGACAAAGATCTCGCGTTACTAGCGTTGGGTCCACTTCTTGCTGATACTTCTAATATGAACTCAAAGGTTGAGGCCTTTGACATCAAGTCGTACGAGATTTTAACGCGCGCTTTGGGTTATAGCGTCGCTGATGTGGCCGACTTTTATAATACTCTTGACCGGTACAAGAAAGACGTTTCATCGCTTACGGGCGCCGAAATATTGCGCAAGGATTACAAGGAATGGGTGCCAGAGTCATGCACCACTGACGAGGCGGCCCATGAAAGCACCATACCCGGCAAAATTGGCATTAGCTCTGTTGTCAAGTCATTAGCGTGGCTCTACGATACCCATGCGTCATTTGAGACTGATATCAAGCAGTGGGCCGAGCGCCGTCAACTCGATTTTTTCGCCGTCATGAGCTCGTACGTGGAAGACAGTAAAGATGGTTATAACAATTTCTGCCGAGACATTTTACTCTTTGTATCGACAAAGGCCGCAGAGACTTCGAAAGAGAAGCTGCAGGAAGTAATCAAGAAAGTAACAGGCCCATTGGAGCTTGAACCGCTTAAGCTCAAGACTAGTGAAGGGTTCCATGCGTTCCACCAGCGAAACCTCAAATCAAGTAGAAAACAGGTTGCGCCATTGCTCAAATTCCACATCCAGGGCGTGGCCATCAACTCTCTATAGAATATTACCTTGAATTAAATATAAATATATACCCCTTGACACATAGACTAAGTTCGTGGAAAATTCGGTGCCATCGAGGTGAATGAAATATATAGTGAATGGCGCATTCCCCGCTAAGAGGGTTATTTTTGTTGCATTAATGTCTTCAGTGTATAATTTCTAAATAGTTATAAGGACAATAAACTAATTATATATATATATATATATAACGTAAGTGACATGTGAAATGGTAATATAAGGAAAATGGTAACTTTTCTTCACCTTCAAGATATAAATCACTATAAAAATACAACAAACCATCTGATTACTTAAAACTAGTTGCTATACTCTTCTCCAGACATATTAATCACTACCTGACATGTTCTTACGTTATGTCCGAGCTTGCCGCATACTCCACAGCGCCTTTCCCTCAGTCGCGCCGACCTTCCTTGACCACCACTTCTCGACGATTCAACCGCTACCTGGGCATCAAGATCCAGCTGAGCAACTGCTTGCCTTCCTTCCGCAATTGTCATTCCCCCTCCTTTCCTTAATTAGATTCTTTTTGCCCTCCGGCGACGACTGAGTATCTCATTTGCTTTTCGAAAGTCTTGGATCTCTGCTTTTAGCAGAGCATACTCATGCATAATTGCCTTTGTACTCTTAGAAAGAGACTTCAACGCTTCTAAATTTGGCTCTGGGGAGCTACTATGATGTCTTCTGGTTTGTCTTTCAAGGTATTCAAATTGAGATTCAGCCTCAAGGACGGTCGTTGGGGTCTTTGAACCCGAAGTGGTAGAGGGGACGATCTCCTCAACCGGCGGTAGAGTCCGTAGCTGCACATCAAGCTTTGAAATTACCCTTTCTGGGTCGAAAGGAACAAGCCCAGCCCCTCTGAAAGCTGACTTGATGTTTCTTTTTGTCATAGTAGCTTGAAATGCAGCGTGAAAGGCGGGAAAGAACTCCGACTTAGAAACGTGGGTTATAGGGCATCTGATAAGACGCTCTATTTCTTGACCATATGCCTTTTTGAGCACACCAAAACACCCAACATCAAGAGGCTGAAGCAGATGAGACAAATGAGGTGGCATACAGAGCGTGATAATTTTGTTCTCATCGCAATACACCTCAAAGTCGGCTGAGTGGTGACTTTCATACCCATCGAGGATCAGAAGACGAAATACACCTTTTGATCGCTTGGCTGTGTGTTGGTCAAAGTGCTTTAGCCACTTAAAATCCATCTCGTTATTAGTCCAACCAGATTGAGTCGTCGCAATAGCCCAATCATCCGGGAGATTGCTTTCTCGGTACCAGTTGGCGAGGTCATATTGGCCCGCGGCCACGATGAACGGTGGAATCGCCCAGCCTTTAGTATTGATTGCTTGAATCACCGTAATCCATTCGCGGCTTCCGGGCTGTACTGATTTTGGTTTTTCACGCTTTTCTGACCCCGTAACGACCATTCCGCTTGCAATCATGCCCATTTGAAAACCATTCTCGTCAAAGTTATAGATATCATCTGAATGGATCCCGTACCTCGCGATTGTATTCTGTACAAGCATAAACCAATTGTAAATAATAGTTGGATTTTCGCATTTAGCTCTTTGATAGTCATATTTACGAAAAAAACGGGTATTAAGCTCTTCGTGTCGCTTGACGAAGTTTCTAGCCCAATGCTTGCCAACGGGTGACACATTGCGGTTTGCAAGCAATCGGTTGGCCATCTCTTCAACACCACCCAGTCGCGGGGGAAACCTCGCATATTTAGATCCAAAATATACTGAATAACTACCTTTTCCTCTAGATTAGATAGTTTGCGTGATTTGGGGATAGTATTAGCTCGAGCTTGTACGCCGTTGAGTCGGCATTGAAGAGTAGTGTATTTGACTTGATAGAGCTTTGAGGCGCGTCGGAGACTCAATTTTAGGTCATTATTATAGGCTTGAAGGGCTAGAGTGATTCTAGCTTCATCATTTGTCTGTGGCATCTTACGTAGTTGACAATTAATTGATTAAATGGAAAAGTTGTTAATTGATTAAATGGAAAGGTTGTGGGATGATGAAAAGTTACCATTTTCCTTATATTACCATTTCACATGTCACTTACGTTATATATATATATATACATTGTCTCCTCAGGTTAGAATACTGTAAACCATCACTTGAGACGGTCTAATATCGACACATTCCAATTCTTATTGCCAAGGGTCTTCACCTCTGGTGGATAGAATTTTGAATGGTTATCAAGGTGCGTTAAAATGCTGTTAATGACCTTGCGGGGAAAATAAAGCTGTTCAATTTCACCGCGCGTTTCCTTTAGCTCGGGTATAACCTTGGGGTCAGCGGAATAAAAGACTTTATAAGATTTTTTGGGAATAATATTTCCTGATTCTGATGCGGTTAGCGGCCTGCCATTAACATTGGTGCAGTACTGAATATCAGGATTAAAAATCCAAATGAGGGCAAGCTCCTTGTCATCTGCTTTTAGCGACTTTGTGTCAATGTGATAGTCCTCTTCTAATAGTGAGAATGTGTAAATGCCATGAGAGCTAATGAGTTCAGCGATCGTCGCTGACAAAAACAGATATTCAGGGTATGAACTCGGGAGCGACAAGGAACTATCACTCACCAGCGTGAGATTCCATTTAAACACCCGGAAGGTCTGTTTAGAGTCAGCGTAGCCAAGCCACGTGTTACACGAAGCGCATGTCAAAAGGGAGGAGCGAGCATTCTTCATGTCGGAAAGCTCAGCAAAGGATTCTGGCACAAAATGAGATCTGTGAAAAAGAATATACGATAGCCCTACCAGGGCAGTCGAGGGGTAAGCCTCAAAGTTAGAAACAGCATAGCTGGGATTGAATGAAGGTACAGGCGCGGCAGCAGTAGTGGCCTTGCTATCAACAACGTCCGAATAGGAATGGGCATGAGAATGATTGTGTCCATCATCAGAGGGTTTGTGACAATGCCAGAAATCCATCATCTCGGCCCATGTCTCCGATGGCAGTGCCTTCCAAGTCGTGATTGTTTTCGTTGAGATTAACTTGTTTTTGCAACCTTTACACTGAAAATGTGCAGTGGTAGTAGGAGTAGAGTCATTATTGTTTTTGAACTTGTTTTCAAGCCTTTTAAGCTGCTTGATAGACCATGGGTTAGAATCCTGGCCATCTTCTAAAAAGGAAAGCTTTTCATTGAGTTGCTTGTTGAGATCCTGTTGCGGGTCAGTTCTAATGCTGAGCAGCTCTGTGCGGCCACCAGAAAGCTTTTTTTGGGTTCCAGCAAACCTCGAGGCAAACTCCATGGGCAAACCAATTGAGCTCGAGTGCTCCTCTGCAGTTGAGATTTCGTTGTCGGGCCCAGCCTGGCTAAAATAAACTAGGTTAACGGTCCGAGAGGGCGTATCTGGGAATTGTATGTGCGAGGCAGAAAATGCTGGTTTAAGCGATATAATAAGAGAGATAGTCCCTATCCTTTGAAGATATTCTGCGACATAGATATAATCTTGAGTTGTGTTTGTAGAATCACTAATGGTAATGGTGGTGTTGGTAGTGGTGGCCGTAGTTTCTGTCATTATGTGGGTAAATGTAGGTTCCGTTATGGTTTTTCAGATTAATCGGAGCTTTCGGGTGAATGTGTATTTACGGGTTGTTGGTTTTTTTTTTTTGTCCCAAGTTAAAAGTAGATGAGATAAAGGTTTTAACACTTGTAACTTGTATTTTGTAACTTAGACATGCTAAATTTAGTTATTTGTCACGTCACCCTAGGTCCCTATCCCAGGATGCGTGACATAACCCAGGGCCAAGCTTAGGATGCAGGTTTCAGAACACTAGATGTCATGTGTTGATTATAAAAAAGATTGGTAATAAGTGTTGTTGTGGGCGTAATGTTACTACGGAGATCTGATTGACTGCAGGAATAGATGGGAGCAGGAGAATCCTCCTGGCCTCCTTTGCGTTCCCACAAACGAAATACGGCAAAGTAGCACTGGTGACATAACTGCAACAACACACAGGAAAGAGGTTTAGCTCCGGTAACTAGAGTCCTTTTGCAACTGGATTACAACTCTTACCACACCCCTGGTTTTGCTTATACGATGCAGCGTTTATCGGCAAGTGATTACCTTTGAAGCTTGAACAAGCGGAGCACTGATAAGGAAGAACAAAGCTGATTCTAGCACAGTTCATAAGAGACAGCTAGTTTCCGAGAATTCAGTACACGTAAGTAGCGGTCTTGTTCAAATGCAGGTTAGGCGTCCCCTCCCGGCGGGGAGACGTTGTACCGTCAACGCCTTTTAACTGAGAAACCCTTCATGAGCGAATGCTAACGAGGACACATAGACTCAAGCCGCCAACGAAGGCCATAAACCGTACCCAAACACCACAAGCAATCCAAGTTATCGTCACTAATATCTAACAAGGAATCCCGGATTCTCATCTTAGTAAGTGCACCTTTACATTAATGGATTGATCTTCTGGCTAACATGTAGATATTATCAGCGAGAAATAAGCTAGATTTACACACACGCGGGTCAGTCCTTCAATACCTGAACTCAGTAATCACGTTCCCGGAACACTCACGTGACGTGGACGCGCGACATTATTTTACATACCGATGGTTACTCCATAATTAAGTCGTCTGCGTGTTTGTAATTTTATTTTATTTTATTTATATCATTGCTTCTTTTAGGTTAAAGTTTTTTGACACAACGAATAGTAGGTAACCAATGTTAGACATTTTTTGACCGTAGGTTAGGGTTAGGCTCTCCCGACATTGCACATACAAAAAAAAGGTTCCTGCCAAAGCGGTGCTGCCATAACGCATTTTGATCATCAGACAAAAAAAAAAGAAGGGACAACATTATCATAATTATTATTATTATAATTACATTATTATGATAATCTGTCACGATTGTTTTCTGGGTAACGTGCAAACCCAGAAAGAAATCGTTACATAATCCATCAACCCGCGCCTTTGGTAACACTGACGAGAAAAACAAAAACAAAAAATGAGTTGCATAGACATACCCACACGTTTCATTTTGCAATGGACAACTTACAGCTATGTATGAACATTTTCCTTTCCCCCCCTCCACATATAACAGCCACTTACACGTAAAAATTACACCGACCGTTCCGCCCTCTCTTTTTTTTTTTTTTTTTTTTTTTTTTAATTTTCCTTTTTTTTTTTTCCTTTCTCTTTTACTCTCCCTTCATCACCATCATCATCACCACCACCACCACTACAACCACAATTATCACTACTACCATCACTACCATTATTGTCTTAACCACTGAGCTTCACGATTCTCAACTATAACCAATAATTACTTGCATCGATACTTTGATATAATTAAAAACGCTTCTAAACTTGCCAGCTGCACACCCCAGAGACCTAACAACGCAATCTTCTATTCTGTACGGCTTGGTCTTGCCACTTCATTTACATATTTGTAAAACCTTCAGTGATCTTTGCTTTATTTTTATTTTTTTTATTATTATTTTGTTTTCTCACATTTTTCTGTGAGTATCCCAAAAGTCAAATTAAGCACAGAAATTTTCAAATGTATTGGGCCCTGGGTTCCCGCATCGAGCATATACCCCAACCCTACTACCATTGATATCATCATCACTCACATAATTATGGTATGTTTCCGTTCGGGGTCTTTGTGATCCAGAAAACCTTATTTCTGTATGCATCTCTCTAACGTTTTCAGTCGTCTTTTATTGCCATTAATCTTTATGAGGAGGAAATTCAACACTCAGCAGAAATCCACACGCGAGAGCTCCAGGTATGTCAATAATCCAACTAGATAATTTTCATGCTATCCATTTTTTTTTCTAATTCGTTTTTATGTAAGGTTGAAGAAGCGCTCAAAATATACAAAAAAGCTCTGCAATATCAGAAAAATGGCGACCGCACCAAAGCTCACAAGGAATACGACGAACTTTTTAACATTGAAGTGCTAAATCTTTCACAAGATACGGGATTACCACCGGCAGCAGAGCTACTCAAATACGTTGCTTTTAAAAATCATGGCTTGTTACTGTTAAGCGATCTCGACCACGAAAAGGACACTATCGACGCCGAAGAGTTTGACGAGCGAGTTGGCATCATTATAGACGAATTTTCAGAAGCGCTCATCTACGACTCTGATGAAGAAGCCCTACTTAGACTACTTTACGCTGTTACCATGTCTCTTGGATACTATAGAATTGCTCGTCTCTGTTTAGAATGCATCATTGAATCACCTTCACGTACTCATTCGCTATTTGAAGCGTTTGAGTCTGGGAAATTTCTTACACCTAGCGAGTACAGGGTGCTGAAAAACTACTTCCTTCTTTGCGACAAAATCAAAGATGAGTCAACCTTAGAACAGCAAAAATCTACTGCTGCGTCGGCCTTGGAACTCGAGTTCACCAATGATCGATTTGGTCAAGAAAGTGACGTTTCCTGGCTATCACGAACATCAGACTCAGAGCTCAGAAAGCATAACTTTATCAACAATGAAAAAATTTCAATAAACTCGACTGACTGGCTCTCAATTCTCAATGCGGTACAAGAAACCGTCTCAAGCCTCGCTATTAAAACAAAGCGAAAAATAAGCATCGAAGATCCATATGTTACATCCATCCAACCATTAAATTCAGTCAAATTCCGCCTTCCTTCGCCAGATGTCAAGTCAGAGCCTGAAATTCAATCCACGGTGACAGACGTAAATTTAAATTCGGTGGCAGAAGAGCCCCCTTCTACGATTTCTACATCTAACGCTAAGGAACCATCTCAACCTATATCATCAGCAGAATCAAAACCTGAAATCAATAAAAAGAAACGAAGAAAATCTATGGATGAAGCTGCCAGACTCAGGACCAGCAAACGAGTCAGAGCGCGAGCAGACGAAAAGCCAGAATTGGAAGATGTTGATATGGCCGAAGATGAAAACTTTTTTACTCAAATCGATAGCTTTCTTCAACTATGCGACATGTCGTTTGAAAGTATTGTTTCTGTTTTTCTGAACGAGGAAGGTGCCGACTGCGAAAGTTTTGTTACCGATTTTAAAATGATTGTTCAGAACTGGGACGAAGAGCACGGCGAAATCCTTTCAAAACTCAAAATAGACATTACAGACAAGACAGTTTCCAAAAAGCCGATTTTAAGTCAACTGATTGATAATGCTGGAACTGTAGACAAACCAATTTCCTTTCGCCCAACGATGCTAGAATCTTCCCAGGTTTCCAAGGACTTTATAGACCTCGCCAATAGTAACAAATTTCATATTCAAGAGCTGCGGCTGAAGCTTGTCCGACGTATTCTGGTACCCCAGGCTTCTTCTCTGTCACCTTTTTTCACGGAATTGCTTCCTCTGGAAGCTATTGAAATTCTCAAAAAGACAGTCGATCAGTGTGAGTCACAACTTGGTAGCGTGTCGCGAAATATTGTGAACTTAGGCATTGATGTGTACAACGAAATTTTTATTGTTCAGAGCATTTTAGAACTGATTGCGGATTCTTATCTACAGGCTAAGGCTGGATTGCGATCCCCTGATTTGCACTCAAAGCAAGCACTGAAGGAAATGGAACTTTTTCAAAGTATTTGCCCTGCTCGGTATGCCTGGTGGACGCGCACGTTTGGAGACCTTGTGGAAGTTTACAAAGGCGATTTTTCAGACTTGAACATTTTATTATTGCGACACGAATGGACTAATCTTCTCATTCAACAGGCTGACTGTGAGGAATCTTGGAACAATCTCGACGAATTCCTGGCTTTTGAGCAAGACATTATTGCTATTGATGAGAGTGTTTCGGTCACATACATGAACTTTTTGAATATTCCCGTCTTATCCATTTCTTCTCTTAGAACTTTGACTGCAAAGCTCAAAGCCATGTCAACACTGTCCAAGATCTTTTGGGAGAACAACGAGCAACAACAATCGGAAGATGACAAAAAGTCAACTACTAATTCTCGTATTTCGCTGCTCGAGTGTGTTTTGATGCCTGACTACAACAACGATCAAACTTTGAATGAATATCAGTCCATTTCTGACTACTTTGTCAACGCGCCGCTAAAGCTAAAAGCGAAGTTTTGGAGTATCCTTTTGGCTGACTATTTTGCTATTGGGGAAAACCACAAGTCTTTAAATGGCTTTTTAAAGCTTTTGTCTGATAACATTTCCGAGTTCACATCCAAAACATACGAGTCGAAGAGTGATCAAGAAAGAACGGCTATTTTGATTCGTTCTATTTATACTTGTCATGATTTTGTTGGTAAGATTGTGTCAATGCTTAAGTCTGATGACACGCTTCTGCAAAACTTTTCGAAACTTCAGTTGAAGCTTTACTTTAGTGCCGTTATCCAGCTTCTTAGAACCCTTCACATTTTTATATTGTTTGAAGATGCTGTCATCCATAACGCTCTCCATGCTTCTACTCATTCTTCGTGGGAAGCTTTCTCCATTTTGCTAAAGGAGCTAATTGTGTCTGGTTGGTGTCTCTTTTACTTTTTGTTTAGAGCGTATCTCCCTGAAGAGAGTAAAACTCCTGCCATTTTAAACGACGTACTGAGTATCATCCATGAACAATTGGGCACGAGAAGCTACTGTGGGCTGAACGATGGCATTCTTCTTGATGTCAGTTTGAAGGAATTGGTGCGGCTGAAATTCCCTGAATCCGATGCCGACTTGCTCCAGTGCTTGTATTGTCGCTATGGTCTGGTGCTTGGTCATGACGATTATCACCCTTACGATCATCAAACTGAGCCTAAGGATATTGACAAAGAGTCTGCCCTTATGCTTTCTGACTTTGTCATGAAAGTTGTTTTGCGCAAGAAAAACCTTGCGCAAAGTATTTTAAGAACTGATGTCAAGGGCGTTCTTGATGAATTTCACGAAACGTTGGGCTTTCCTGATAATTCACTTTCTATTTTGGAAAAAAACAATAACTCCTTAAATAATCTGCTGAATTCTGTTATCACCGCTTCATTTTTGAAATTGTGTTTTAATGGAAATTTTTACCCCGAGTTGACGATTCCCTCTAAAGATTTATCCACCCTCTCCAGCAATGGATTTTACTATCTCATGGGTCAGACTCGCATGTCACTTTTTAAGATTAGAAAGCGAACCCTGCCAGGTCACACAGAAGATATCACTGAGGCGATCAAATTTTTTAAATATGATCTCATGTGTGGATGCCCCTCTCGATTTGAATCTTGGTTTGCGCTTTCTCAAGGTTATGATGCCTTAGTGGAAGATGATTTAACCTGGAACACGTATAAAATCAACTCTGAGTCTGCGCGGGAAGCGGTTGGTATGCGGCAGCGAAAGGCAATTATTTCATGCGCAGTTGCATTAAACTGCTGTCTTAAATATGGATCTTCAGACTTGTTTGAACACACTCCCACGTATCAACAACTCATTGGTCCTGCCTGGTCGTTTTTTGCTCGGTTGTTATTTAATTCTGTTCAATCGCCATTGAAGATGGAAGCTTATGTCACAGATGGAGATAAATTATTATGTGGTTCTTCTGGATTATATTCCCGGACAATAAAGTTTACGGTGAAGCCGCCCGTCATTTTGAAGTCAGCGCTTCTCTGTTTGAATATCGCAATTAGAGAAATGCCGGGTGACTGGTACAATCATTATTTGAAAGGAAAATGTCTGCATAAGCTGAAAGCTGAGCCTACAGAGGTCATGAATTCATTTGTCACGTCTATTCTTCTCTGTCCTGAAAAGCCTGGCTCTCATGGTGAATATATTCTTGAGCCTCACTACAAATTGGTGTCAAGAATTTACAAATATCTAAGGGCTGGTCAGATTACTTCAAAAGTTGCCCTGGAATATCTTGACAGGACGCAGTATCACGATGAAAAAGGTATTGTTTCTCTCGGTGGTAACTCTGAGAACGACCGAATTTATGGTATTTGTATTTCAACACTCGCAAAGATTCGGGCTAATGATAAGAGAAAGACACACCACCGACCTACTTATCGAATTGCCAAAATATACGATGAATGCGGAGAATTATACAAGGCAAAGGAGGAAATTGGAGTCTTTTTCCAAATCAAAAGCAATAGCAAGACACCCATTCATATTTGGAAAACGGATTTTGAACGACCCGGTCAGCATTTCCTCTATGTCAAGCAGTATGTCGCCTACTTCATCACTGTGCTTGAGCGCACCAGCGACCTAAATATATTTGGAATCATTTCTAAATCCTTGCGCAAGTTTGTGTCGGGTATTATGGATCATTCTCAGGTGTGGGAACTGCTATGCACAGCTGTATCAAGAGTGTTAAAAGAATTGCTGAACATACCCCCCAAGTATAACGATAACGTGATCCCTAAATTGGTGTTTGACGAATTTGAACAAAACAATCAGAAGATGCTCCAGCATATTGAAAAGAATGAGGAACTTCACCCCCTAATTAAGTACCTTCATTACACTGCCGAGGTACGCCGTTTGAACAATGGTTTTGGCTCGACCGCGGCGCTTGACGATATCTTTGTCGCCATTTACCTGACAATTTATTGCGACTATGTGAAAAACATTTTTGTTAAGGAGGAACTTGCCGCCAAACAAAAAGCTGCGGAGGAACAGCAGCAAACGGTTGAGGCAAAACTGAAAGTGCCAGTATCCGTGCAACCTTCGACCAAGATTTCCGTCATGGATTTACTTTCGCAACCGTCCACGCCTATTTCAAAGCCCTCATCACCAGCCACGTCAACCCCTGCAGCTGAACCATCTACGAAAACGGGTACACAGGCCGGGAAAATCAGGGTAACACGCCGAGACATTATCAGTCGTTCACTTGGTCTTTTGCGGGTAGCACTCCCTAAGCTTGTTAAGGGAGACAATGCAAAAATTCCAAACACTTCACCTCTCACCGCTCTTGATGCTGCTGCTGCTTCTGCACTTGAGCCTCCAACTGCAGCGACCAATAGCACCACCCCTAGCAGTAATGGCAACAGCAATGGCACCACCACCGCGAACAGAAATGGGAACACTAACGGCACAGAACCCAACTCTGCTTATAATAAAAGCTTTGAGCATGAAGAGGCAGAAACTGTCCCGTCAACTCCCAACCCCGACTCTGACATGATAATCATCTCACCTTCCAAGGACGAGCAAGCAAACCCGGACCATCCACCATCCCCGCAACCACTGAATCAAGAGCTTAAACCAGATCCAAAACCGGAGCCGCCAGCACCACCGCGCAAACGCTCTGAGTGGCTTTCTACCATTCTTTAAGGCTTTTTTTTTTTGGTTTCCTGAAAGTGGGGGCTCAAGATTGTCAATGACGGCATCATTTATTTATTTTAACACTGTGTTATGCTAAAGTTTTTTTTTTTTTCTCTTCTTTTTATCATTATTACTATTTGGTTTAGTTTTCAGTTGTAATACTATTTATTAATGGATTGTTTCACACTATTTTTATTTATCCATTTTCCTTTTTACTTTTTTTTTGTTTCTTTTTTGTAGTATTACAAGATCAGAGTACTATTATTTCTAACGCACAGACTCGGTTGATGGGAGATTACAGTTGAGTCAGTTCAAAAAAAAAAAAAAAAAAAAAAAAAAAAAAAAAAAAAAAAAAAAAAAAAAAAAAAAAAAAAAAAAAAAAAAAAAAAAAAAAAAAAAAAAAAAAAAAAAAAAAAAAAAAAAAAAAAAAAAAAAAAAAAAAAAAAAAAAAAAAAGGATACTACAGATAAGCGAAAAAAGAAGTACAAAAAACTATTATGTTTGCTGCATCTAGTATTGCCCATTGCTGTATCCCTGCTGTGGTGCTGGTTGTGGCGGATATCCATTTTGGTGTTGATTAAACTGGTGCGGGTGGTGAGGGTAGCCAGCAGTATTGCCATTGTCATAATAGAGCTGCTGCTGCTGTTGCTGGGGCGGATGCAATACAGAATGCTGTGGTTGATTGTAGTTTTTATGTTGGTAGCCACCACCACCCTGATTATTACTGGAATAACCCTCGGGCCCATTGCCATTAATGTTGTGGTTACTACCGTTATTGCTGAAGCGGTCGTCGTTGCCGCTGCCACTTTGGCTGCCGTTATGATGATGGTAGCGGGGCTGCACAGCGTGCGTGTTGGCTTTAGGCAGTTCTTGCATAGGGAATGGTCGAGGAATATTTTCGACAGAGTCAGCAACATAGAGTGATGCATCGATATGCGACGGGATGGGCTTGATTTCGGTGCCCAGTTCCTGTTCGATTTTATACAGGTTAAATCGATCGTTCCAGCTAATCAGATTGATTGCAAGACCAAGGTGGCCAAATCTACCAGAACGACCAATGCGATGAAGATAGGTTTCAGCATTTTTGGGAAAATCAAAGTTGATGACAACGTTGACAGCTTGGATATCGATACCTCGGGTAAGCAGGTCAGAGCACACCAAGTTTCTGCAGCCGCCATTACGAAATTCGTGGAAAACGCGGTTACGGTTCGCCTGGACCATCTTGGCGTGCGAATAAAAGCATGAATAGCCCAACTCTGTAATTTTTCTAGCGAGTAACTCGACGCGATTCGTGGAGTTGCAAAAGATGATCGATTGGTTGATTTGAAGTTTCGAGAACAGTGTGTTCAAACAGTGTAACTTTTGTTTCTCTTCCACAAAAGCATAGTATTGAGTGATACCCTTTAGTGTTAGCTCATCCATTAAGTTAATTTCGTACGGTCGTTTAAGGTGCTTATCCATAAAACTCTTAACAACCAACGGGAATGTAGCACTAAATAAAAGGCTTTGTCTATCAGAGGGGAAATATTCAAGCAATTGCTCAATGACGGGGGTAAACTCGGGACTGAGCAGTTTATCAGCTTCGTCCATAATGAACATTGAGCACTCAGATAGGTCAGCAATTCCCTTCCAGGCAAGATCGAGAATTCTTCCAGGCGTTGCTACTAAAATATGCACTGTGTCGTTTAGTCTGAGAATGTCATCCTTCAATGTAGTGCCACCAGTTGTGACCATAACCTTGAGATTGAGGTGTTTACCCAGCGTTTTACACACCTGGGACGTCTGGAGGGCAAGTTCTCTAGTGGGCACAAGAATCAGCGCCTGAATCTTATTTAGCTTGGGATTAACTTGTTGTAATGCGGGAATGACAAACGATGCAGTCTTGCCAGTACCATTCTTGGCACGGGCAAGAATATCTCTGCCGGCAAGCGCTAGCGGAATCGATTCCTCCTGAATTGGCGACGGTTTCTCAAAGCCGGCTTCAAAGATGCCCATCAAGAGCTCGCGTTTGAGATAAAAATCCTCAAACCCGTTACCCTTTGTGGCAGTAACATCTTCAGTCTGTGGGCGCGAGTCTTTTGTAGGGATGTTGAGCGTTGATCTCCAGTCTGATGCGTCTGACATTTAGTTGATGAATGAAAATTTAGCTAGAAATAAAAAGGTTGGTATTGTTGTAGCTGGTTTGATGTATTTCGAATTTACAAAAAATAAAGTATTTTGATTTTAATAGGGTTTTTTTTTTTTGTTTTGGAAGGTTTGAGTATTTATTGAAAAAAAAAATTGAGTGATTGAAAATATAGGCGTTTGTGAGAAATAAGTATATTTTAAAAGATGATGGTAGGTGTGATGATTGTGAAGGGTGAAGTTCAGGAAAGGAAGAGAAGTGACAAGAAGAAAATGCTTTGAGGAGTAGACGAGCAACATTAAAAAACTAGATAGTGATAAGTAAAAATGACTAATAATTATAAATAATGACAAACTATAGTATAATAAATAATTAAAATATGTTATGTTTTATACTCTATATTCTATTTCTCGTGTTTCATGTTCCTTCTAAAGACTTTTTTTTTCCTTCTCCCTTCTTCTTGCGCACCCTTCCATTCTTCTCCTTAAAAGCCACCTCTCCATCCACGACTCACAACCCCTTCCCCAACCTCTACTATTTCTGGCCCGCCTTTTCATCTGTTGGTTACCACCACAACATCTTATTACCATGTCTTTCATACGTAATGCCTTACCGCGTAGGTCGTCTTCTCATTCTCAACAACAGCAACAAGCCAAGTCTTATCATCATCCTGGAAATCTTGATCTAAACCCAGCTCCATCAAAATCGTCGCCTTCTCTTTCGCATATATCAAAAGCAACCCTCTACTCAAAAGAACTGCCCCCTCCCCCAGATGCATCTAGCTCCTATCTAGCAGAAGCGGTACCACCGCCAGTCATTCCTCATCATATTCAACACCCGCCGCCGCCAGCCTCATCAATTGCTCCAAGATCAATGAAACGCAAAAACTTCAAGCAACTCTCGCTAACATCCGCCGCACCCGTCGAGTCGCCTCGTCAAACGTCATACAAGGTCGTAGACGCCCCCTCTACCAATAACAATAAAGGAATTTGCATCGAAGCGAAGGAAATTCGCAACGCAACATCAAACAACGAACTTATCTCGAAATTTTCTACCCTAGAACTCAACGTTGAATTTAACCTAGACATCCGCGCTGAGGATATTGAAGTTCTTTCTGAGCTTGGTAGTGGCAACGGCGGCACCGTTTCCAAAGCGAGGCACATTCCTACGGGACTTATTATGGCTCGAAAAGTTATCCCTATTGAAGCCAAGCAAGAAGTTCGCAAACAGATTGTTCGCGAATTGCATATTACGCGAGACTGTAACTTTCCTCATATTGTTTCTTACTTTGGCGCTTTTTTGAACCAGGGCGACGTTGTCATGTGCATGGAGTACATGGATCGCGGATCTTTGGATAGAATCTACAAAAAGTATGGACCCATACCCGAACCCATTGTCGGAAAGATTACTGAGGCTGTTCTCGAGGGTCTGGATTACCTTTATGATAAGCACAGGATCATTCATCGTGATGTCAAACCGTCTAATGTGCTTGTTAATGCTAAGGGTGAAGTAAAGCTCTGCGATTTTGGTGTTTCAGGAGAGCTTAACAACTCGATTGCCGATACGTTTGTTGGTACTTCGACATACATGTCACCCGAGCGCATTCAGGGAGCAGCATACTCTGTAAAGAGCGATGTCTGGTCTTTGGGTATCACGGTTCTTGAGCTTGCTGTTGGCTATTTTCCCTGGGATGAGCCCAACGAGGATGGCAAGCCTAGCTCGCAGCCTTTAGGCATCCTAGACATGCTTCAGCGGATTGTGCTTGAACCTCCTCCACAGGTGCCTGCAAACGGCAAGTTCTCTGAACACTTCCGGCAGTTTGTCAAGAGGTGTCTGTTAACCGAGGACCAGCGGCCAACGCCTAAGGACCTGTTTAAGGACGCATTTTTCATTATTTCTAAGAGAACACCAGTCGCGCTAGACAAATGGGCCCAGCAGTTGTAAATAGAAGAGACATTTATAGTTATTATTCAGACAAAAGTATAAATTTAAAAAAAAAACTAATTAAGATATTTACAGAGTAATAACAGATAGTAATCAGATAATTGAATGATAAAATGAAGTGTTTTCAGGTTTGTCTTTAAACTAACTAGATCAACTGATCAGGAGGCAGCACAACTTCTGAAATCACGGAGACCTTTGCGAGTTCCTCCCAAAACCAAAGAAAAATGCATTGCGTGGAACAGCCAGCAGAGCGTTGTCACCAGACAAGTCAAACTTGAAAAAGGGGGTCTAACCTTTTTAGGCAACACATTTCTGGTAGGGGTAGTTTTCTCAGAAGCGAAACGACGCGTCGCGTCTTGCTTATATAAAAATAATTTGAAACTTTCAAGCGTGTCGCGTCGACACTTTGTTTTTTGTTTTTTGTTTTTTGTTTTTTGTTTTTTGTTTTTTGTTTTTTTGCCTGCTGCCAGAAAAAAAAAATTTCAGCATTAGAGTCTCAGAAGCAAATCAATAGTGCCTCTTCACGCCCACCTACTTCAAGCTCTTGATAGAATAATTTACAGCACATACAATGTCAGCAGAGCTTAGTGATATTGAGAAGCAGCGGTTGATTAACATTCAACGCAATAAAGATCTGCTTTTATCGATGCAGATTGGGCGCCAGAGTATGGAGCAATCAATGAAAGAGTTTCGGAGCGGCCGGAACACAGCATCGCCGTCAACTAGCACACTGAACACAAATAGCGAAAACAATGTTAAAAGTGATAATGGAAATTCTAATGTCAACGGACCCGGCACAAGTAACAAGCGTTCCTCACCAAACCCGGTGGAAACTGGTGAACTAAGACGCTCAAAGCGGGCGCGTTCGGCAGTTTACAATGAGCTCGTCTTGGCGCGCAAGGCATTCAGTGATGCTGGAGAGGACGACGATTCGGTGAAAAAATCAGACATCAATTTGTCCATAAGGACGTCTAAAGATGATAGTGACAGCAACGAAGAAATTGATACTTCACCACAACGCCAACGGAAACTGACCTCGAAAAAAAACATCAATTCCATCGAGCTTGTTAATGATGAGAGTGAAGCAGATATCAGTGATGAAGTGGAACCAAATTCTTTAAAGAAAAGAAGATCTAAGAAACGAAATGACAGCAAAAAGGATAACTTTGAAAATGAAGATTTTGAGGGCATACATGACGGTAAAACCAAGGAAGGTTTGAATGAGAAGAAAAACAAAATAAATACCCTGGACAAGAATGGGGAAGCATCAAATGAGAATGGAAAGTCTGCAATTGAGATTTCCTTTACTGAAAAGCCTCATAGTGTTAGATCTCACAAGACTACTAATAAGTTTTTGACCCTTATGAAAAAAGCTGCTTGTCATGATTCTGACGACGAAGGCAGCGAATCAGACAATAATACTCTCAACGACAAGAATATAAAGGCAACGAAGACTAATATGAAGACAAATTCTCAATCAAAAACTCAATCATCGCAGCAGGTTTCTCAGAAACAGAGTTTGGGTCAACAAAAATTTGCTTCTAAGCCATTTTCTAAAGCTCTATCAACCTCGGAGTACAATTTACCATCTAAAGCGGCGCCTAAACCATTATCCAAATTACCAACTAAATCAGAACCTAAGCCAGCATCTAAGCCTATCTTCAAAACGCAAAAATCACCCACAGGTACAAAGACTAAGCAAGTAGTTAAAATTAGCAATACCAGTGAAACCAATGACAGTGAAAGCGCCACTAACCCGCCCAAAGCACGGCGCAAAAGCAAATCGCTTCCGAATAGAACTTCCCTTGAAACAATCAATGACAAGCCAGAACAAAAACCACATGGTTCGGGGCGCGTCAGTCGTCATTCTTTTAGTAAGATTGAGCGCCCAGAGTCTCCTATAATTCCCACGAGTGATGAAGAAAGTGATCAAGGGGAAGCCAAAGTCATTGAAAAGGGGTCTCTTGGAGTGAAAACTCAACATCACACAGCAGTTAATAGTGATTCTGATGAACTTGGAAATGAACCATCCAAATCTACTCGCCGCCAACAACGGAACCAGAAAAGACCTTCTTACATTAAAGACGGTGTGGTGGGATCTGGCCACGCGGTGGAACCTGCTACAATCAAGATTGAAAGTAGCCCTGAATTAGATGCTCTGCAAAAAGTTCAAAATGATCTTCAAGCTGCTACAGCAACTCAGGCAGCGGACCCGACGTCTCACGCTGACTGCATGATAAGTGCAAGCGTACTCAACCGGCCCGTTACTGGGCTGCGTAAGCTAAACGCTGTGCAAATCCCGCAAGGCCATGACTCTTCCAACAGTAGCAGCACCAATAGCAAACCTATGAAACACTGTCCGACCGTCCTGACTCTGCACCCGTCGCTTTCTACCAAACTTGTAGGTGTAGGCAACGTGCGTGGCACCGTCATGTTCCTCGGTCCGGGTGAAGAAGGCTCAGTCACAGTAGGCAGCAAGTTGCGACTGCATAGCAAGACCCCCGTGTCAAATATACTTGTACACCCGGACAGCCCCGCCCAGGTTGTCACGGCTGGGTGGGATGGCACGATCGCCACATTTGATCTTACAGCGCCAAAGACCAGTTCCGGCTCCATTGTCAGCGTCGACTCGCATTCGCTACGCGACAAACTAATTACGCGGGTTGCCTTTGCCAGCAGCGCCAGCGGCGGCGCCGGTGCCCATGCATTGCACTACGCAACTTTAAGCGGCATCTATGGCCACGTTGATTTACGCTCGCCAGCAAGCACCAATAGGCCCATGAAGCTGCAGTCGCATGGCGCGCGCGCGCCATTGCTAGATTTAGCTGTGCGCCCGGACCATCCTGACCACGTGGCAACGGCCACGGCCGACGGCACTGTAAAGCTGTGGGACACGCGGTACTTTCGTCAAGACACGTATTTTGCTAGCTTTTCAGCCAACGCTGGCAGCAGTTTCGAGGACGGTGCGACCGAGGGAGCAACGTTACTAACCGCGCTAGATTGGTCGTCATCCGGCCTGTTGGCGGGTGTTGTTGACAGCGAAGCGGGCGAGCAAGGTGCATTTGTCTTTGACCGAACTCTGCAGCACGCCGTTGCCAACCCCGATGCCACGGGCGGCGGCGTGCGCCGGCTACGGTATGATGCCGCGTACCTGTCACCGATTGTGAACACGGCGTTTGCGCCGCCCACGTACCTGCTTGGCAGCGGCGCGCTGGCCCGCGACGACGGCGCCGCGCGCATCGTGGCCGCCTACGGGGCTGCCCTGTTAAGCCCTGTGGCGCGATTTCAGGCGCGGCCGCTCGATGGCCTGGGCAAATTTGCTTTGCTTGGCAATTCGACCGGTGGTGGCGGCGGCAGCAAACAAAAAAATAACATTGTGCTGCTTGATAGCCGTGCCAATGTTTTGCAAAAGCTTGAGCTAGGCGCGGGCGAACCCGCGGATGATATTGCGCTGGTGGAAATACATCCTTTGCTTAACTGGACCGCGTGCATCACGCGTAGCAACAAACTTCACATTTGGGGTTAGCAGGCTAAAACAATAATCATAATGGTTTTAAATAAAATAAGAATACTAAATTTTGGCCTCAAACATTACAGAGCTTAGTGGTTTCACAAGTATCATCAGTAGATATAAGCGGTCATCTTATTTCCGGTAAATTTCATTGGTAATATCTATTTATCCCTTTGGTTGTATTTTTTATCTTAAAATTATTGAAAAAAAAAATTTCCTAAAAACACTAAATGACTACACTAGAATAAACTTAACAAATCCTCGTTGGTAGACTTTTTCGGCGGTTGTTGTTGTTGGTGTTGCTGGTTATTGCTGGCCGGGCCCGAGAGGTTCATGCCACCAAAGCTAGCGTCAAGTCCATTGGAATTGGCCTGTGGTGGAGGCGTGTTGGTGTTGCCAAATAAACTCAGGATATCACTGTTACTTGGGGCCCCGCCAGCAGCACCTCCTGCAGGAGGCGGCGAAGGTGCACTGAAAATGTCGGTCAAATCAGCAAGGCCACCACCATTACTCGAAGAAGTAGATGCTGCTGGCGTAGATTCGTTGCTGTCGAATTCCAGATCTAGCAGGTTCTCACCGCCAGTCTTAGCGCCCCCGAGAGCAATATCCTCCTTTGCCAGCTGCTTCTGCTCCTCAATTGCGCGCTTCTGCACCGCCGCAGCTCCAAAGCGGCCACTACCCATGAAACTGCTAACGGGTTTGTGATATACTGAAGCAAGCGTTGACAGCTCACTTAGCAGTTCGTTAAGCAGGCCTGAGGGAATGGCTTCAATTGTGCTAGTGAGAGCGGGCTTCTCGCTAAGAATGACGTCCTTCGCAATAGCAGTGTCTGATGATAGCAGTCTCCAGTAAATGTAACCTCTATCACGGACATCTGCGTTGTCCGACTTGGTGGTAGCAGTCTGTAGAACGGACTGAATGAGCTTTTGGCCACTTTCGGGCTGTTTGATGTAGAGCTTGACACAAGCAGTTAATAGTTGCAGCTGAACTTGTGTAGCTTCGTCGATAAATCCTGAAACAAAAGTGTTCAAGATATCACCAGCATTATCAATTTTTTCAGCGTATTCACCCATGATCCAGACAATGGCGGCTCTGGCCTCAGGCTCATCAAAGTCATCCATATTCTGGCAAAGAACTGGGATGGCAGCATCAAAGTGCTTGTATTTTCTAAGAATATCCTTCACTACTACAACAACTTCCTGCACGACGTAGTTGGCCTTGTTGTCAAGTAAGTCAAGCAAAACGTTAACACACTTTTGTGCCGCCGCCTCGATCTTGATAGCGACCTGCCCAATGGCCTTAATTGATCTTCTCACAAAGTCCATGTCAACTTCCAGAGAATACTCCTTTAATTCAGATAACAGCTGTTCATAGTTACTGGCGTTAGCAATGCTGACTAAAATCTCTAATTTTTCCATCTTCAGGTAGGGAGGATCGTTGTACTTGCAGAAAAACACTCTCAATTCTCTGCTAAGAATAGAAGGGTATTTTTGCAAAATGATCTGAATGTTTCTCAATGCAACGTATTGGACCTCGGGGGCAGAGGACACAAGGGTAACCAAAGGCGGGCCCATCTTCTTTAACAATAAAGTCTTTTGTGGGGCAGGCTGAATCTCAATGTGGGCAATGACAGCCTTGATTGCGGCTAAGACAACACTTGGGTTGGCGTGCTGAAACTGGGGAATGACTCTCTCGACAATATGGCCGGCCTCCTTTTGATCATTAGTATTATATTGAGCCAGAGCAGTCAAAATTGCGATACGGCCCCATTCAGTACATTCATTGAGAGCAACCAGCAACTTATTAAGAGTGAGCGCGGTAATAATAAAGCATTCAGTGCTTGGATCGGATTCCTGAATCTCACTCAGCGCAGAAACAGTGTTTGCAACAACCATGGGATTGGAGTCGTCGAGCATGTTTTTCAGCATATCGAGAAAACCCTGCTCAACGCAGAGCTCCGGGTTTAGGTCAAAAAGTTTAGCAACGCAAATCGCAGCAGTCTTTCGCACGTAGGGGTTTTCGTCAGTCAAAGTCTTACGCAAAGGGATCTCCATGTAGTCAACCATCTTGTCAACACGGATGCAGCCCATGGTTCTAATCGCGAGCGCGCGCACAAGTGGGTTGGGGTCGGTAGAGTCCTGGACAAAGGTGTTGACGGCAAGAATACACAATTCAGGGTGCGATTTGGCGTAATTCATGAGATAAAGGTAAACAAGCTTTTTCTGATCAAGATCGGGAGTGGCAATGTTTTTGAGAACGTCGGGAAAAAGGGCTGACACGTCCTTGCCAACAGTCATGGCCGAAATTGTACGCTCGATGGCCTCTTTTCTAAGTAAAAATTTGTTAGTTTCTTCCATACCGACAATTTCTGATATGAAGTAGCACTTCAATGATAAATTTTAAAGCCACAGCATTTGGTTTGACATGGCACATACCTTTCGCTGGCATATTGCGAGACTAGACCAAGTCTCAGCTCATAGGTTTCACCTGGTGATCACGTTAGAAGCAGCACCTCAATTAAATCAACAACCAAACACTTACCCTTCCTGGGCGCTTGGAATACAGAGCGAATCCGTCGTTCAATCGATGACATTGTAAGCGGCCTGCGTGAATTCGGTGTTGGTGAAGTTGGTGATGTTATTAGGGGAAGTGGAAAAGGAGGACTCGTCGACTTAACAAGTGTTAAATGGGGTTAGGGCAGTTTGTCAAACAACTAGCATGTATTAGGTAAGCGAGATATTAGGCCCCAGAATATACTAGACAGTCAACGACTGATACCAGTTTGATTCCTTAAACCAACAACAACATTATCCACAGACACTGAAATCATGGGAATTGATCTAGGATTGAAGCGTGTATCGCGACTGCTTGCACTTTTAGGTGATCCTCACAAATCTAGTTGGTATTCCATCCACGTTGCTGGCACCAACGGCAAGGGCTCTGTGTGCGCGTATATTTCGTCGGTCTTCTCGGAGGCGCGCATTTCTAACGGTCGGTTCACGAGTCCGCATCTTTTGGATCGCTGGGATAGTATCAGCATCAACGGTAGTGCTGTTAATGAAAGCCTTTTTCAAGAAGTTGAGGGCGTAGTGCGTGAAACCGACAAGAGTCATGAAGTTGGCGCTACCGAGTTTGAAATGTTGACGGTGACTGCGTTTGAGATCTTCAGGCGTGAGCGTGTACGCGTTGCCGTTGTTGAGGTTGGACTTGGTGGCCGACTGGACGCGACCAATGTTTTAGTGGCTAATGAAGATGAGGGCGATACCTGGGGTGTCATCTCTGCTGTCATTACCAAGATTGGTCTTGACCATCAGGGTTTCCTTGGCTCTACGTTGGAAAAGATTGCAAAGGAAAAAGCTGGCATTATAAAACCATTTATTCCCGTTGTCGTTGATGGATCTAATGCACCTCAGGTGCTAGAGGTTGTTAAATCCACGGCTGAGAACAACAATGCTCAAACTAAAATTGTTGTGCCTCAACCTACGCGCGTCCCCGGCGAGTCTCTAATTGAGACAAGCAATTTTGGCATTATTAACTCTAAGATCAGTCCACTTAAGGGCAATTACCAAGCCAATAACCTTGGCTGCGCCGTGAACGCTCTTTCAAGCGTAGCCCAGTTTTTTCCCGAGTTAACGCGAGATCATGTACTGGCAGGTATTGGGAAAACAAATTGGCCAGGCCGTCTGCAGGTGCTGGATATTTCTCTTGACAATGATCGTAACATTCCTGTGCTATTAGACGGTGCTCATAACGATGAGGCGGCAGAGAAGCTCGGCGAGTATATTGATACAACCCTGCGCAAAAGTCCAGACTCGCCAGTAAGCTTCATCGTTGCATTTACCCAGGGCAAGAATTTTAATAGCATCCTTAAACGAGTGCTTAGACCACATGACACTGTGATTGCGACTGAATTCGGCAAGGTTGAAGGCATGCCATGGATCTCGAGCCATACGTCGCAAGAGGTTGCCGATATTGCACAAACCATTGTTTCTGCCCAGGTGCAGCAGAGTTCCAGTATCCGCGATGCTGTCAATCTAGTTGAGACCACTGACCGGATAGTTATATTTGGCAGCTTGTATCTTGCGTCGGAAGTTCTGCGATGGCAAAGACGTTAAACCTTTTCACGAATATTTCAATTATTATATATTCATCTATTTCTTACAGTAAACCAATTAATGACATTAGGAATTGTTATCTTTTTTTTTTTTTGTTCTCGTAGAGATTAGAGATTATTATAGGTCAGCTCCAAAGTATCCCTTCTGCGCAACGGGTATTAATTCTTTAGGCGAGAAGTTAAACTGAGCTCCATTGAGCCATGCAACTAGCAGCATTAGCAGACAAGTGCCCAAAGCCGCACCACCAGCTGCACCAAACAAAAGCAAAGTGTCCTTGGTTCCAAGACTTTCCTCTTCTTCCTTCTTTTTCTGCTCCTCCTCGGGTCTAGGACGGTGCTGCTCGATGATCTGCTCAATGCGGCCACAAAGAATTTCCAATTTGAGGTAGTTGGGGTCCTTGGGAGTATTTCTGAGGTGAATCTTTTGCACGTATTCCTTGAAAATTTCGTAGACGCCAGTGCGGGTCTGTGACTCCATAATGAGTTTGACAGCCAAACCCTTTCTGATTTTCAAGTTTCTCTGAAATACCTCCTTGTTGTTGAAGACAAGCTCAAGTGTAGCAATAGCCATGACCTGCGGGATGGCACAGAAACGGTAGAGACTGGGTTCAGAGACATTGTCGAGATACTCAAGAACATGTTCAACGTGCTCGAGGGCATTGATAGTCATCTCAGTGATAACGTGAGTACCCTTTTCGGCATTAGCGCGATCGGCTAAAAGCTTAAGAGAGCTAATGTGTTTACCCCACAGTTCCTTGGGATAAAAGCTTCTGTTGTCATCAAGATCTTCTCTAAAATCACGAATAATATTGGTTTTCTGTAAGAATAGGCCCATGGAATTTTGTAGCTCGGGCTTTTCTTCAAGCACAGAGGTACCAAACTTTGAGAGGGTAGCCATTTTGGTCAAACCATTGCCGACAAGGCCAGCAACATAGTAGCAGTAAAGGTCGTAGTCCTTGACGGTTTCAAGTCCGTCTCGGTTAAACTGTTCGTCAATGGCGTAGTCAGCCATACCGTTGCCCATTTTGTGGGTTATATCGGAAATAACTTTCTTGTACTCGGGCTTGAGTTTTTGATACTCCTCAATGACCCTGTCAAACTCAACAAGTACAACTCTATCCTTTTCGTTAGGGCCTGACTCAGTGAAGGTCCAGCCAGGGGTTTCAAGAACCTGATCAAATGTCCGAAGCAGGGGGATCTTTTTTTCAGTGGAAATTGTCATGTCGTCCTCGATAGTGTCGAGACCACGCAGGATAATGTAGAAAAGAGAAACAGCATCTCTCAACTCAGGGTGGAGCTGCTGGATCACAGCAGCAAAAGAGCGCGAGGTGAGATTCAGCAGCTCGTAGCAGCGCTGGAGGGTGGGGGACTCAAGTGTCGGGTCGCGGGGATACAGAACTGGCGGGAAGACCTTGTACTGGATGATTGCGCGCAGCTCGGAGGGA
>JAJMRT010000145.1:0-42824 GCA_030558065.1 Geotrichum phurueaensis
ATATTTTAAAACGCCGTGAAACCAGTGCAAAACCTCTGGTAAAAACCTGTAGTTTCTTTTTTTCATTGTTACTGTTATGGATTTTAAAAGTAGTACTTATTAATTGAGTAAACAAACCAAGAAAAACAAAAGAAACCAATACTTTGATAAACCCAATAAATTACTTATTATTGTTGTTATTAAATTTTATTTATTTAGACTAAATATATACTAAATATATATATTAATTCCCTTTTCTCTTTAGACACGCTTCTAGCTTCTTCTTTTTTCTTTTTAACAGCTGGTTCAACCCTCACTAACTTGATTTGACACAGAAAAACCTTCTTAGTCTCTCTGCCCTTACCCACCCACACAAAATGAAGTAAATAAAGCCAGTGCATTGTTCCTTTCTTTCTAATTTATCTCTCTAAATGTTAAATCACTGATATTAAATGGTGTGTACTCACAGTTAAAACAAAGCCGCATCATCACCAACAACGACAAAAAAATAAGCAGGGCTTTAGCCTATCCACATAATCTTTTGAAACCAGTAATCTTTTATAATTTTATTCTTCACTTGTCAATCCATTCATGTTTGTTAATAATTTACAAATGAAATTTATAATTATTTTTTTTTCTGTAATGAATAATAAAAGGTGTATTAATTTGTGATTTTTTCTCATTTACAAACGCATTGATAATTTCTTTGATTTATGGATGCCTCGACATAAACCTTAAATGAAAAAAAAGGTACTAACCCAAAAAAAACAAAAAAAAACATGGGTTTAACCGTTTTGAGAATAAATTAAAAACTTTAAATGACCATCCTCAGGTTTGAACTTTGGGGGCAAGAAAAACAACTATTGCTCTGATGCTGACTACCATGTAGCAATTGCAAAGGTTTTACGTAAACCCATTTCACTGGAAATGAGAAACTAGTGTTGCTTGTAGTAAATCGTTCAGCTTGGTTTCAAAGTGTAATAAAACATTCCGTTCTTACTAGTAGGTTCAAGTAAGACACCTATCTGTTGCATTGTGTATACAGTCTGGTCTCTACAGTAAAAAAAAGATTTGAAATTGTCAAACATTAATAAAAAGCAAAGCTTGAAATGTAAAGTATGATCAGCTCATTAGCTCCAAAAAAAATCCATAAATAATAAGAATATATACCAGCAAATTGATTATTTCTTAAGACTCACTCCCACAACCATTTTTAATGCGGGCGGCCACTATTGGACTAATCTTTGTTAGCAGATACTATTTTCCACTATGTCTGCTCCCAAAAGGTTCACAGTTACCTTCTTGACTAGAGATACTAAAAAAAAAAATAGTCAACGCTTTTTCTTTTTGGTTGACAGCAGAAAATAGTCTGAAAATGACTACTTTTTTTTTTTGAGACTTCTCCAGTGCCACTAGTGTCTACAACCCTTTCTGCTAAAAATTGACGGTGAATTTAACTATTCCCGGGGCTAAGGGCTAAACAAAAAACTAGTGTCAAAAAGTGAGAGAAACCCTGAAAAAAAATAGAACAACTTTGCTGTTTAAAAAAAAAAAAGGATCCCTGCATGCCGTTTGCTAAAGAATCTAGGAAACAACTATCGTAGTTGGTTATGGTTGATGCAATAATTTAGAGCTTTCAAGTAGTCACGTTTCATTCAAAGTCCTCCGGGTGCTAGTATGATCCGGTCCCGTGATTCATTTTTGTTTCTAAACTTGATGATATTAATCACTCTAGTCCCCTTTCTAAAACCCATTCGGGTCTCCAAAATAATTCCAAAAATATACAGACTCCAAAAAAGAAAAAGAAAAAAAAAAGATTGGTCTAACGGCATTACCAAAAAAGATCCTAAGAAATGGGTAAATAATGCTATTAGCAATGATAGCAAACTAAAAATGATAATAGCCATGTATACACTTTTTTTTTTAAGATAGAGAGACACCCGAGAAAAAAAAAAGATTCTTTGTACCAGCGGTTTAAACACTTTTTTAAAAGAAGGTCTGTGTGCGTGAGGGTGTTTCGCACAACTAACACCTTCTCATATTTGGGTTTTCAAACTTTAGTGGTAGATACCGAACCCAGGGTTCCATAGTTTCGGGTCCCTCAGGAGCTTTCTTTTAAAGTCAAATGGAACGTCACGTAATGGGTCAGAGCTGGTTACCTAGGCCTTGTATGTGGTTATTTTTTTCCGGGGGGAACTCCATAGGTTGTTAAACCCTTGACCATGGTGTCTAAATTTTGGTATATATGTATATATATTTTAGAGTCTTGTAGCAATGTATAGACTCTATCCATTTGGTTATATACAAGTTTGCTCAAACGTAAAAGCAAAAAAAAAAAAAAAAAAAAATCATAAAGTATTAAACCAAGTAATAGCAACATACACCCGGTCATAAAAAAAGCCCATTGCCTGATGTTAATTTTTTTTTTGTCTTTGATCTTTCCGTTTTTCTTAGCGTAAGAAAACTCTTTTTTTTTTGCTTTTAATATGGCTTTTTTCTGATATCTTAGCTAGCTTATTGTATTTTTTTTTTTTTTTTTGGATATTGCAGTTGGTAAGGTCAATAAAATCTTTGACTTGAAGTAAAAAAACATCAAAAACGTCACAGAAATTAGTGGTTCTTGAATGACTTCAGTAATGTCACTACTATCAACTAAACTCGTATAAAATGCCAACTTTTATCTATAACATTGACTTTAAACAAATTTGTGTTAATAAACTATTATATAATGCCACACTAGTCTAGATGGTTTTTTCAACTTCTTTTTTTTTATTTTATTATTATTACTTGTATTGGAAATGGAACGTTACTACTTTTGTACAAGTTATCTTTGTGTGAAATAGTTTATCAAAATTTGTAAAAAAAAAAAAAAAAAGGTTAAAATTAACAATAATAATAATGATAAATCTAAAAGGAAAACCTACGAGGTGATTGGAATGAGACTTGAAACTTGATAGAAAAAAAGATTTATTATTAACCCCCCTCCTTCTCCCCTTCCATAGTTTACTTTTAATGGAAACAGATTTAAAACAAGTCTACCGTACAGACAGAAAAGATTAGCCTGGACTTGGCTTCACCAGAAAAAAAACAATATATATAACAAAAGCTAGTTATATACTTTTAATGTATGAAATTTACAACAATCCATCTAATTTTAACGTGCGAGTCTTTAAGAGTACTGACAATGCGCGCCGAGAAGTTTTCTATAGAGATTACCTTTTTGGCTGGTGCAAGCAACCGTGGTCCAGTGACCCATACCACTAGCTCTTGCTGTTATACCCTTTTTTCTTAAAAGAAAAATACAATAGAACAATAAATAAATAAACTAGACACTACACCTTTTTAATCAAGTATTTAGCAAATTACTGTGATACCACTCTTGTTGCAACAGGTGGTGTCAATAAAACTTTGGCATAGAATGGGCTTGATATTTTTTTGCTTGGTAGAGGCTGGAACAGGACTAGCGTAAACAGCATTTTGAAAAAAAACAAAAAAGTTTAAAGCCAGTGATTCTTATTTATTTACTTTTTTTTTTGCTACCTGGTGCTAGTGAACTTGATTTTAAGTATTTTAAGATCTGATTTTATTTGTTTTGTTTCGTTTGTGGTGCACAAAGTTAAACATGATGTTTTCTCAATGGTGTTTATATTAATTCTTTGCCATGATAAATTAAGATTCGTAAAAGAAAATCCCCATACAAAAATATAATGGGTTTTATTCAAGCTGTAGAGAAACATTTTAAAAAAAACCTAGTCCATTTTAAACTTTTTTTGAGATTTTGTCTTCATCCCTCCAGGGTTCTAGTCCCCAATTGTTGCTAGTATATATATATATATATTATTAACCCCTGCACAAGACCAGAAAAAGAGAGAGCCAGGGTTTAAATAGTTGCTACAAAAAAATAATGGTTGGTGTTGGATTTGAATTTATTTTACTAAAGTGGTTTTCCAGCGGTGCAACTTTTTGTAAAGCTTTTTTTTTTTTTTTGCTGTCTCTTTCTGTCTCTACCCTTAACTTATCAGCTATAGTATACACTAGTTTCAAATTCAAGCTGGGAAGGCAAGGTAACGCTGGGATATGGCACGTTGCTACAATCCCCGCCAGTGAAATATTGAAGAAGAGGTTTAAGGCAAACCTCCCACCTCTTCCTATGAGCAAAAGTTTCTATCAGTCCAGTGCCATTTTTAAAGCCTAAATAGGTCATACTACTAAGCCCTACAATTGTTTTTTGTAATTGAGTCAGCGTTGTATTTTCCATTTCCAACTCCAATATTTTAACCTCTAGGTCAACTTCTTTTTTTTTTTTTTGTTTTTGTGACCTAGTATATACACAAAAGAAAGATATTCTGGAAACTTTAGCCATCTCCGCCATTTTTTTTTTTTTTAAAAAAAAAAAAATTTTATTCTCTAGCTTTATATATGCTTAACTGTAGGATGCTTTTGTGCGAGGGTCAATACAGTCAATTCTATACCTAAATGGACCTTGGCTTTGGGTAGTCTTGAAATCAACCGCCTCAAACTGCTGAAAGGATATCAAGAACCGCTAGACAACCCGGATTTGATTGTGTAATTGTGGTATAGAACCTGATGGGGGGCGGTTTACCAAAAGTCTTTTTTTTTTACTAATATCTCAAATGAAAAGACTGGAGCACTTAAACTGGCGTCTACCATTCTTTAGTTGAAATTGTTTTGCTTATTGTGTAGCCCAAAAAACAACTGGAGTTTGTTAAAATCCTTACGACTCTTGAAAAGACGACAATTTCTAATACGGCTGTAGTTCCTAAATTAATTTAGCAAAAAAAAAAAAGAAAGCCCTGGCTTATAGCAGTAGTATTATCTGTTTTATTTTTAAGTGTCCAATGGGCAATTATATATTTTAAAAAAGCACATATCATGGTTACTTGGGTCTGGGGCCATTTGTAAACGCGCCCTTACCCGTAGTTTTTCCATGAGCCGCAAAGCTACCTCCGTGAAGAAAGCCCGCCGAGAAGCCGGTTGAGCCAAGAAAAAAAAAAAAAAAAACCTAAAGCGCATCTGGTTTAAATGTCGGTTTCCGCAAGGTGCCAAGTCAATAAAAAAAAAATAAAAAAACTGGCACTAGGGTTGCTGGCCAATTTTCTCGCATGCTTTGCCTGTTTTTTTGGAATAGGATCATTTTCCCAGCAGTGTAATCAGGCTATTCTAGCAAAAAATTGGCACTTTCCTCAGCTATGATCTATAGTGTGACTGGGCATATTATGAAGATAATGTACGTTACAATGTGCAAAGTGAGGACAATAAAAAGCTAATTGTTATTGTCCAAGTTAAATAGCAAGTTACAAATGACGCAGGGTATAACGGCGGGCATGTACCGGATTGTTTACGGTGGTTGTTTCGCACAAAACACCAATGCAGCGAAAGACTAAATCAAAACCCCCCTCTGAAAGAATGTGCTTTTAAATCAATGACTGTAACTAAGACTACTCTTGATAACGCGATAGATGAATGCAAAATTGTGACACCAAATCTGCCGATAAATGGATTGGACAACCCCGCGCTAACACACGTTCTCATTTCCCGTAATTTTGATTTTACTGGTCTAATTGCAGTTAAAAGTTGAAAGATTTTGGATATAAAGGTGTGATTTTTGTTGTATTAATGTCTTCTGTGTATAATTTTCAAATAGTTATAAGGACAATAATCTGATTATATACATATAAAGGTGTGATTTAAAAAGCACAAAGTAAAACCTTGAAAACCAAAACGGAACAAAAAAACTCTGTGGATATTACTGTTATTGAATGCACCACTTTCGTGTCTAACAGAGAGCATCACAACCTCCAATTGAATTAAAACATCTCCTGAACTAACAACCCAAATTCAACCTGGCTAGAAATGCAATATATTAAACGACGGCATTTAGCACTGTTCAAACATTTAAATATATAACTTGTGACTTCGAATAAAAAGCTTGTGGCTTACTTTATAGTACTTAATTACTAACTGTCAAGGCATATACTACATAATATTTATTCTTACCCAATGCGTTCAATGACTTTTATACCTTCAACAGCATGGCTCGCATTAGCCATTTACCAACGAAAGCATGATTCAAATTAAATATACATTTTTTTTTTGTCAGGTTTAATTAAATCTACTTGAAACCCATTCAGCGATATTATCCAATCTATACAAAATGGTATTTTATTGTCTTCAGTAGACTTTTTGTATGACCAAATCACATGATACTTACAACCCTGTTGTGTACATGGGTAGATACAAAAATTTTATTTTTCAAAGTCTAAATCACCTTTTTTTCTTTTCACATCATCCTCAAACCAACCCCAATCCAAACCATAGTTCACGAAAAATGATTAAATCAGCATCTATTTCAATCATCAGAAATGCTTCTTTGGCGCTGTTGAAGCACCCTCAACGTCAATTGCTTGTTTCTGCTACGGCAGTTGCTACTGCTGGCACTTTTACTAGGGCCACCGCCATGAGATCCTTTACATCGACGCCTGCCTTTCAGTATGCCAAGAAGAAGGGCGGTAAGAAGGAAGCGCCTGCATCCAAGGGGGCTGCGGTTGAAGAAGACGGGACTGCGGTTGAAGCTGTTGATTTGCAAGATCTTAAGCTTAAATTCAACGAGAGTGTCGAGCTTTTCAAAGAAAAAGTCGCCATTGTCCGCCAGGGAAAATTCACGCCCGCTGCGCTTGAAGAGATTATTGTCAAGACCCACGACCACACCGACGAGCCCCTTAAGAACATTGCGCGCGTGGCAAGTAAAGGCCCCCGGACACTAACCATCACGGTCTTTGATCCTCACAACGTTAAGCACATTACCGCGGCTGTGATTGGCTCGGACCTTAACCTTAACCCGCAGCCCGATCCCAAGTCGCCGGAACAAATCTTGCGGGTGCCCTTGCCTCCGGCCACCGCTGAGAGCAAAAAGGAAATTATCAAGCAACTAAGACATGAATATGAACATTTCCGCAACTCACCGGCCAAAAAATCGCTCACGGGCATTCGTGAGCATGCGCTCAAAGCCATTAAAAAGGCTGGCAAGGCCCTGTCCAAGGATGAAACCTTCAAGGTTAAAAGTAACGTGGAAGATTTATTTAAGGCTGGTTCCAAGAGCCTTGCTGATGTGCTCAAGCAGGCTGAGACTGCTGCTTCAAAGGACTAAAAACAATTGGTACATGGCTCTTTTTTTATTCAAACATAGTTGTAGAATAATATAGCTAGAAAGCAAATGAAACACACACACACACACACACACACACACACACACACACACACACACACACACACACACTTTATTTAATGATTTTAGCGGTATCTTGATTTAGGTCATTGATAGGGTTGAAAGAAAAGTAGATCATGATACATCAATGCTAGACTAGTGAGCTTCAGACCAGTAGTAAACCATCGCATATAGTCAGCGGAATCACCAAAATAGAAATTTGGCAATTTTTTTTTTTTGTTTTTATTTTTTTGTTAATGATTTTTGATTTAAAGATCTCCAGACCGTTGAGATTATGAGATTGTTTTTCTTTTATTTTTGTTCTACAAAATCAATCTTACTGGATTAACCCTAGGATTTTGCTTACCACTTGCTTAAAATTTTTTTTATATATTTAAAGTGGAAAGCCTTTTTTACAATATAAAAGGGTAATTCTGTAATGGTCATTAAGATAAGTGCCCTTTTTATTTTGTATACTTTTTGTGTTATCCCCATTTTTTATACAACTTCTATAAATTTCAGGAAAAGATATATCTGTAGCCACCTAAAAAATAATTAATAATGAATAACAAAAGCCTTGAAAGATTGGTCTTATAGACCACAGTAAAACAAAACCTTGTGTCTTGCATTAACTTGGTCGGTCAAATGATTGAATAAGAGATTCGTAGCATTTTACTCCTCGTCAGTTTTTCCAACGGTCATATTTTGTCATGCTATCCTTTCTTATCGTGCTATATCTTCAACATAACCTTACGCGCAGGCTGGAGTAAATATTTGTATTTCTAATATTTCAAAAAGCTTTGGCAATTTAATAATGAAGCATCACTGGGCAACCGCGGCATACCAGACTTTAATTTAGAAAAATCCCTCGGTAGCGTGGTAGTGGTGGAATAGAGGAAAAAAGGGACTTGGAAATCCTGTCAACCTAAAAGAAAAAGTGACGTGTATAAACAAAACCAGCTAGTTTGATCCCAGCTAGAACCTCTACATAAAATCCAATTTCAAAAAAAAAAAAACATTGATAATGCAAGGCAAATATCACGATCGTTGAAAAGTTTTGTTTGTTTCTTTGACAGCTTTACTTTGTTGACTTGGTCTAGGTTGTCGGGTCTACAGTTGCATTTTAACACTCGGAAGTTCCGTGATTTTTGTTTTAGGTACTTTCCCCACCTTCCCGTGAATCGGTTTATACCATTAACAAAAAAAAGATAAAAGAAGGCCTCTTTTTTTTTTTTTTTTTGTGAGCGGCGGTTATATACTTATAGCCATGTATTTATGGGGGTAAAACTCGGTTTGCTAAAAGAATAAGAAACTATTTCCAGAGAAATACACTATGAGGGTTCTTTTTTTTTTCCTTGTCTTAACTCGGCCATATTTATGGTTCTCAGGGAAAAAGAATAAGGTGAAGAGAATGTTGAAGTTTTATCTTGTGTAGAAAGCTCCAGGGAACGGGGGCAGATAGAATAAACTTAATGATATAGGAAATGAGACTTGAGCCCAAACTTTTTTTGTTTATTTTTTATTTTCAATTTTTTTTAATTTATCTTTTTAATTTTTACTGATCATTGATATATATTGTACTTTGCGTACTATTCTTAGGCAGAGAGAAAAAAAAAAGGATCTCGGATCTCGGATCTCCTCGAGTCAAAGGCCGAATCCCGCTCGAGGCCGTCTTGAAAAAAAAAGTGTATAGATACAGTTAATAGAAGGTCCTTCCTTGCTACAAAAGTTCTAGGGAAATCGTTTTTTTTTTTTTTTTTTTTTTTTCTCAACAAGGCTGATTGGCCCAGAACTGGGCACACCGCAACGGGGGCCCCCCTCGCTGGCCTCGCTAACCCGGTTTTCTTAAAACCTTTTTTTTTTTTTTTTTTTTTTTGGATTTTTGCGGGCTCAAGGACTCTGGGAGATTTGAACCGAGGATGCAAAAGAAAAAAAAAAAATTTACCGAAAACTGCCAGAAATAACAATTAAAGAATACAAAAAGCTCATAGTGGTGTGTAAGAACACCCAGCACCAGCACTCATAACCACCTAAAGCTTGGTCCAACTCTCTATAATGCAGACTTTTGGCATCACTGCCGAGACTAGCTGTTTAATTGTACTGTTTACCAGTAAATATTGTGACTGTGATTGATTCTCACAGACCTTGATTTTCTTATCAATCTTGGATTATTTTTTTCATGTCTGGTTTACAATACTTGGTTTCTAAATTGAGTCGGTTAATTAAACCTGTCTCGATAAAGGCGGGGATGAAAAAAAAAAAAAAAAAAGACTGATATACTTAAGCATTTTGGATCAACAGGTTTTGAATGGATTCATGAGACCAAAAGTATCATTTAAATTTGATTTCCAACTGGCTTTTTACAGGTTTTTTTATTTTTGGTATTAATGCTTTTAATTAAGGGCACTAGTAGAAAAAGCAATATAGGTCTTGTAAAAAAAATAATAATCCTATATCATGGAATAATGACAGTTTGTTACTATGTGTATATTTGTCTACGTTGATTTTATTGACAATGACTTTTTTTTTTGATCCAATAGGTTTGTCCTCCGAAACCTTTTTTTTTTTGTTTCTTCGAATGACATGAAGCATCTGGAGAAATTAAAAAAAAAAAAAAAAAAAAGAAACTGATTTTGTTTTAAATACTGGCATTTCTTACTTTTCTTAACTTTTTTTTTATTTTATTATTATTATTATTATCATTATTGCCAAATCTGAAATAAAAACATCAAGGATTTCTTTTCATTTCAAGTCTGTGAATCTACCTCTTTGTGTGTGTGTGTTTTCATCTAGTGTATCTTCACTCTGTTTCAAAAAAAAAAAAACCGATATATATATTTCCCGCTTTTTTTTACGTTCGCACTGGCCCCTATCTGTCATCCTACCATTTGGCCGATTTACTAGATCCTTCATTTTACTTCTTTTTTTTCTTTCTTTCTTTATTACTACCTCCACCATACGGACAAGCAAAATCATCCAGAAAAAAAATGGACGTGATACTAAACAATTTCCTCCAGGACCCGCGCTACCACGATCTTTTTGCCATTCTCAAAGGCACGAAAAATGGTATTGTCTACGGTGCCAAGCTCCGGTTCAGTCATGCCCTCGTCATGTCCTTTCTTTTTCACAATAATAAAAGGGGATCGCGCTGGCCTCACATTTTAAGATCAACGAAACAGCATGCAAAATCATTAGGATTGTTTGTTTTTATTTACAAATCACTTCTAGTGGTGCTGAAACACGCGGCCAAGCTGGCCAGCAGTAGCGCTACGGCGCGATCACCATCTACATCGTCGGTAAAGAGCGATGTCACTGGCAACAAAAATCCCCTCGATGCTTTTATTGCCGGTTTAGTTGCTGGTTATGTCGTCTTTGGCCGGCCCACCAAGTCTGCAGGATTGAACTCTATCAACCAACAAATGGTGCTCTATGTATTCTCGCGCGTGGTCCTAGGGTTTGCCAACCTTGCCCTCCGGCACTTTCTTGCCAGAAAAAAAGTTGTCAATAGCAGTGGCCAGCGTCAGCGTGACTACCTAAACGCTGGCGTTATTTCCAACTCGACTTGGGCGCTTTTTGCCTCCCTGTCGTGGGCCTGTGTCATGTGTCTCTTTCGAATTGATTCAACGCTACTGCAGAATTCAATGGTGCATTCAATGAAGTATTTATATGTGGATTCCGAGTTTTGGACGTCGATACTAGATTTTTGATTAAAAAAAAAAAAAAAAAAAAGCAAAATTGATGGGCGTATAAGACCAGGAGCATACCGGTGGGTACATGAGGTTTTGATAGGCGATCGGGATGTAATTTCCTGTTTTTCTGTCATGGCGGGCCCCGGGGAGGAGACCAGCGATATCAACTAATCCTTGGCCTAAAGCTAGGCTTTTCACACCTAATATTGAAACGATAACGACAACTTTAATGGAAAACTAAACAATCTAATATTTATCCTTTAAAATTCAACTATACTTATACAACAAAAATTGATATATAAAAAAAATCTTTTTTTTTTTTCCAAAAGAATATAAAAACAAAAAATACAATAATTACAAGGTATAAAAAAAATAAAAAAAAAAAAAAAAAAAAAAAAAAAAAAAAAAAAAAAAAAAAAAAAAAAAAAAAAAAAAAAAAAAAAAAAAAAAAAAAAAACTAAAACATCTAAACTTTTTTTTTAAAAAATCTTTTTTTTTTTTAATTTTTTTTTCATGGTTCCAAACATCATCATTACCCGATCCTTGATCCACCATCGTGATCTTCAAACTTCATCATTATTCACAAATCCCAAGCCTTAGTTAGAGGCCTGGGCAACAGGAGTCTGAGGGACAACAGCATCAGACTTGGGGACAAAAGGGGCAGCCTTGGCAGGGTTAAAGACAAGCTTAGGAGTAACAGAGGGGTTGGTCTCGTCCTTGCCGGCCGGCAGACGTTCAGCAACAGGGAAAACCCACTGCTCCCAGTTGGTTCTAGCTCTGGCCTTGTCACCCACAACCTCAGCAGCCTGCAACCACTTGCAAGCCTCTAAGAAAAGCTTGTAGTCACCACCAGTAAGAGCCTTGACTCTGTTAAAAGAAGAGAGAATGCTTAACGGAACCCAACCGTTGCTGTTCATCTGTTTGCGCAAAAACAGATCCTTCTTCAAGTTCTCAAAAGAAAAGTAGTAGTCAAGCTGGTAGATGATGGCAGGGATGATGCTATCGAGTTGAGACGGCACCCCGTACATGTTGTAGTCGTTGACGTAGAACTTGTTGTAGTTCTTGCGGCCGTTGTATGAGTACTGCTGGTTGTTGAAGTTACCACCGCGAGGATGATGGTGATGATGGTTGTGGTGGCTGTGGTGATGGCTGTGGTGGTGGAAGCCGTTAGTAGATGCTGATTCTTCGCCGTTGAAACGACCCTTCTTGATTCCGGCAGACTTAGGGCCGGCTGTGCTGGGAACAGGGGAAGTACCCTTGGGCTTAGCACTCTCTCTGGGAGCAGACTCATCAGAGGTAGCAGGAGCAGCAGTACCGTTAACAGGGGCAGAGCCAGAAACACCTCTAGGAGCCTGAGCCTTAACAGGGGCCTTGTCAGTCTTCTTTTGCGATCCACCAGTCTTGGAAAAGTTCTTAGAACCACGGGACTTGGGAGCAGCAGAGCCGTTGCTGGGGCCTGAAGCAGAAGCGCTGTGGCTGTGGCCGGCCTTGCCAGAGTTGCCAGAGCGGGGCTTGTTGCCTCTGGGCTTAGAAGTAACGGGAGTGTAGTTCAAAGGAATCCACTTCTCCTTGCCGGGACGAGCCTTGACAGAGCCGTTAGATGTAGAGTTAGGAGACTCCTTCTTGTCGCCCTCGTCGGGAGTGGGCCAGTGAACAGGGTCCAAAGCCGCCTTGGCAGAGTCAGAAAGAGCCAGAACAGCATCCGAAGCACACGGGCTGCCCTCCTTGGATGATGATTCGGAACCACTGGCGCTGGCAACCTTCCAGGGGTTGACCTTAGGGAGGGGAGCAGGCGTTAAGCTGACCTTCTCCTTGGCTATGCTGGCTTCTTTCGATTCGGGCTTGTCATCACCGGCGCTCTCAACGGCTTCGGTGGTATTAGATTCAGTTGCGGAGGCTTCTTCGGCGGGCGTCGTGCTAGTGACGGGCTGCTCTTTTAATTGAAAATCCTTCTCGTCGTTGCTAGTAGCAGATCTGGCAGCAGAGGCGTATGAGACTGGTGCAGACATGATGATTTAATGAGGTGAGATCGTTGAAGGGAAAAAAAAAAAATAATAAAAACAAACAAACAGACGGAGCGAAATAACAGGGATAGAAGGTGAGTGCTAAAAAATTTTCACGTAAAACTTAATCCACGAATGCTTTGAAAGGGACTGAGAAATCGAATGATGACGCTACAAGATCTTGAGAATCAAACAAGAAAGGGTTGACTTTTCTGGCGAAGCTGACGAGTAGAGAAAGGGAAAAGAGGAAAGAAAAGAGAGAAAAGAGAGATAGAAAAAATAACCAGTCAGAAAAAAGAAGAAAAATTTTTCTTTCAAGAAAAAAATTTTTTTTTTTTTTCAATTTTTTCTTTTTTTTTTTTTTTTTTTTTTTTTTTTTTTTTTTTTTTTTTTTTTTTTTTTTTTTTTTTTTTTTTTTTTAATTTTTTGCTTGTAGCGCGTTGAAAAATTTTTAAAGCTTAAGCGTACTCCACCAAATTTGTACGAGAAGTTGGCTATAGGTTATACTCCAAGAATACAAACTGTAACACAAAAAGGCACCCAGTATAGAATTTATCGGGTCGGTCATGAGGTGTTAGAATTATAGCAAAGAGTTGGAGATAGTCAAATTTTGGAAAGTATGAGGTATATAGGCGCTTCAATGCCTAATTTCAAATTGAATTACATTGAAACATCACAAGTCAAGTTCTTGTGCCGCCAGATGGGTGAACAAATTGGCGCTGAAAAATGAACTAATTAAAAAAAAAAAGAAAAAAAAAAAAACCTGAAGGTGGTTTGATTTCAAACATAACTTAAAACAATGTCACAACTGAGTGTTGCTGCTATCGAGACCATTGGAGATATATATATACTCAAGTCAAGCGGAACGGAAACCCTGGATGGTTGATTGAGTGAAAAAAAAAAAAAAAAAAAAAAAAAAAAAATATATATATATATATATATATTGAAAATACGAAAATATGAAAGCAAAGAGGTCTTATATACATATAATGTTTGTTCCATTGCGCGACATGGCCACAGTAATGATATCTTTCAGCACATCTAGTGAACCGCCGCAATTCAGTAAATTTGATTGGTTAGCATAGGTGTAATTAAAAGCACCATATATTTAGTGAAGAGTGGTTTCAGGAAGAGATCGAGGCTTGATAACTCATTGACAGTTTCGACACTTGTATATAAAGATATTTAGTGATAACCCAATGATAGCTCAACACTGCTTTTTTATTTTCTTAAGCAAACCCACAATAACCTTTTCTCTGTATGTGCCTCAATCTGCTTTATTGTATTTCTGTATTCGGAAATAACAAAATCAATTACATGCTGATATTTACTACGACTGGGTAATTATGAAACTTATAGTATGTCTGCCACTGTCGCAGTTGTGTTCAGAACCCGTAACCATCAATTTCCCCTGGCCCACAGATTTGCACAAGTTGAAGCAAGCAGACCAGGCCAAAATTACTGCAACGCGAATAAAACACTGAACTCACTCTTAGCCACGAATATGAGCGTATAATATCGCGTTTTTTTAATTATTATTTTTTGGGGTGTCCAAAACAAGCAACACCAACACGCGTCTTAGATTGTTTTATTTTTTTATTTTTTTTTCTGTTTCAATCTCTTGAACAAATATCATCCCTTCTCTTCATCAATTTATTATATACCATCGCATAGACATTTCCATAATAAATTCCACAATAATATATAATACTTCATGGAATGTCAACATCAGCAATCAGTATCAAGCCCACCAAATTTTCTGATAATGGAGGTTTGCCATTCACCCTTTTGCCTTTAAAACGAGTACTTCGGTCGTCGCTACCCGTAATCTTTTTTCCGCGTCAGCAGGATCAAGACATTATTAAATCGATCAGACATTTTTCATTGCCTCGGATCAGTAAGGAGACGACCCGTGAAAACGGCATCAGCAAATTTTTTCGTCCTGTATATGACACCGTTGTGGTGGTTCGGCTCACCAACACTAGAAACAACAAATCATTTTTTGCGTTAGCAGAGTATTGTGTGAACGATGTTTGGGTCTTATCACGCCTCGATCCCTCTATAAAAGCTAATGATATTAAGGACCTTGCATCGGTGTCCGCGAACTCTGCAGCTGAAATACCTGTTTCTACCAGCTTTTCTCTAGAGAAGTTGATTGAATCGTGCAGAGCTCAACCGACTGAACCCCGTCGCGTCACGGACACCACTATTTTGGCACAACAAGACATTGGTTTTGCTCTCGATTTCAATGAAGTAAAGATATCAACAAAAAAAAGCTGTTCAAGTACTGCATTAGTAAAAGAAAAAGCACCAGATAAGCATACATCACCTCATAACTCATTGGATGGGTTTGATATTTGCCCAAGCAAAAAGCCCCACACCCTATCATCAATGCTCGTTTCAAAATACTATGAAAATCTTTACAAAGGACAAACGCCAGTCTCTTATTTTGCCAAGTCAACACTTTCTCGCGCTAGAGCTATGAGCAAGGAAAAACACTCTGTCAATGGCGACTCCTCGCAGCAACGGGTCTTGTATATTGAAAAGCTTCTGCCATATCTTCAAGAAATGGTGCTTGATATTCTTGATCTCGACTCAAAGTATGATCCGAAAAACTTCTACCATGCCGTCTCCAGCGAGTCTAGCAGTGTAGCATACAGAATAGAGGAGCAGCAATATATGAAGCTTTGGTTTGCATCTTTAGAAGAAAAGGTTTCAAATCTTTCCTTCCTGTCGCCAGAGTTCACTAGCGGAATTGAAAATCTGAAAACCCGGGAAGTACAAATGCAAATCATTCTTTTACTTGAGATCCTTGCGCTTGAGTCTCACAGAGACGCAAAACTCGGAAAACCCAAAGTCAGTGCCAAAAATACAACTAATAAACCAAAGATGACAACAAGAAGCAATGGAAAAAGCTTGGTTAGATTGAGCAAAAAAGCAAAATTGCGTAGGGAAAAGGAAGAGCAGAAAAAACCTAAGAATTCAAAACCTGATACAGAGATTCTTGCCACGGCCATGTTTGATATTCTTTGCATCAGAAATTTGTCCAACTTTGATAATAACAGCATCTCGTCAATTATTGGCAGCAAGTCACAATTTGAAAGCCTCGCGCAAGAAACTGCGGCTGCTGACAGAACGCAAGAGTTTTGTCGAGAGGCAGTAATGCCTTTTTACAGCTCTAAACTTCCAGATCTCTGTAAAAAGTTTGTTCAGTCTTGCCGCGGAAATAGCACAGGCATGTCGCGGAAAAAGCAACCCAGCACAGCGAATGTCCAAGTTAAATCGTCGCAAAACTTGCACAAAGCTGGTTGTTCTGTCTCGTCACTTTCGACCGCCTCATTAGCTTCGTTTAGAGAATCTCAGGCTCCAGCGACGCTGAAGGCTTCAAGATTATCAAGTTTCCGTGGTGGCTTCAACTCCGCCGTCTTACCAAAGGAAGATCGTAGACAGGTTGAAATGACCTTCAGTACTGCTTCCAGCTTTTCACAGGAATCTTCTACTATTGATGCTGATCAGCGGGAGTCGATCCGTGAAACCTCTAGACACTCTAGTTTTGCTGCTTTGCCAAAACGCACTAGCATCCTGCCGACTAGTAAGCTAGAAAATAGGTCTGCGACGCTTGGGGCCAATCCTCTCACTGGTAGACGCAAGTCTGGACTAGTCAGAGTCAGCAACCCTGTAAAGCCAGTTGGTGCCTTTAGAGGCTCACAAAGTTTGGTTACAGATACTCTAGAGTCGCGCAAGGTGGTCGAGGTCGCAGGAACGCCAGTTAAGCGCAAACGTCAACTGCGGCCAAGCAGCCGGCCCTCAGAATCTCCTGAGAAGCGGCGATCACAGCTGGTTCTAGTCGACGGACACATTTATTCTGATGGCGAAGAGGGCTTCAATAATAATGAAGACGTTATTTTCGAAACTCCCATGAAGAAAAAGCCCAAGCCATTAACACCAGCGCCATTATCCGTGGGCAAGCTTGCATTTGACCCTGTTGCCAACTTGAACGTGCCAAATCTTACGGCCCCTTATGAAGAAGAGGATGAAGTAATTTCATCATCTCCTATTATGAAAACTCCTCGCCATAATGAAACCCGCGGCATTGTCATTCCGGGAAGCAATGCGCCGACCCCTAGCATTCGGACCCTTAAACCCGATATTTACGATGAAAACTCGCTAAGTTTTATGTTTCCTGGGCGCGATCGTGGAAACGCACAAAGTCCCCTCTTGTCGCCCTCGCCCGCCGCCATTAAAAATATATCAGAGGCATCTCCATCTAAACCCGCTACAAAGACTAGAAAGTCGCAGCAGTGGTTTGATAACGAATTTCCAACAACAACACGATCACAGTTTCAATAATTATCACCGCCAGGTGACTTGCATTTTTATTTTTAGTATCTTTTTTTTTTTACTAGCTTTCATATTTAATTAAATACCTGTACACCCATATTAACATATTCAAGCAATGATACCTCTAGCAATATCGATGAAATCATTTTCCTTCTTGAGGCGCTCGTAAACCTCATCACCAACTTGCTTCTTAAGCTTTTCGGTTTCTTCGTCTGTCAGTGGCACGGACTCATGTGCATTCTCTTTACTAAGTAGCGCTGGAGACTGCTTCTTCAGCACTTTCAAGGAGCTTATTATAGCCTTTGATAAGGTATCTTTATCTTCTTGCGACTGAATTCTAGGGATAATTCCATCAAACCAAGTCTTGACATTTCCCAGAATGACAACTCTAATAACATCTGGTCCCAGACCTTTAATACCAATAATAGCACCATACCACGATGGGACTGATCGGTTGGGATCCATGAATCCCTTAAGCAGCGTACGTGTTATTCTAGGCTTTAGGGAATAGTACGTGTCGCTGTAGGTGTCGCAGATCTTGTTCAGCAGCGAAGCAGCAAAGTCTCTGATCACAAAGCTCTGTTTCGGATCAGATGTGCTTGAACTCGGACCCACTTTCTTAGAGAGCAGCGGCGTGAGAAGACATGGCATGATTTGATGGATATACGGTTCAATGTGAATAGTGTCGTTAGAAATGATAGCGTGAATAACCTCCAGCATTGTGTGAACAATATCAACGTTGCTTTTGAGATTTTCTGAAAGTTGTTCTTGAACAAATTGAACAATGTAGGGCACAAGTTGGTGTAATCCAGGATCATTTCTTAAACTGTTGAGTGCGATATTTCGTAGGGAAGCTGTGTTTGCCTCGGCTGAGTCGTCGGGCATGGTTATCAATGCCTCTACCACACGATCAAAGTACAACTGTAGCTCCTTAGAGATGACATGCTTAACAAGCGGCTTGACCTCGACATCTGTCGCCAGAGTTGATACCGAGTGACTCTTTTGCGATCCTCTGACCTGAGGAGGTAAGGCTCTAACCTCTGAAGGAAGGGGGTTTTGCGGAATCGAGGGCTGCACACCTTCGATGGCAAGCCAATGCGCAGTAAAATTAACAGCTCTGGGAACTTTCGGTAGTGGTTGATTAATAATCTTCTCGAAGTCAACCTCGTCGTCGTCGATATAATACAGTGTTTGGCCGGGTCCGACTTTTGCCTCTTTGTATGTGAGGGCTCTATTCGTTTGATATCCATATAACGGCTAAAAAGCGTGTTAGAAAAAAAAGAAAAAAAAAAAAAAAAAACGCGTAAAAAATGTAACTTTACTTACTTCAACATTCAAAACACGTAGCGCATGACTAATGTCATTGGTTGTGAGGGTGGTTCTTCGACTGTGTCTCATTGATTTCATGGCCTGCTCGACCACCTCGTGAATACGGTACTCGACTTCCATCGCCAGCGACTTTGCAACGTCGTCGGGCAAGTTGGTAATTCCTAACACCTCTGCAACATCTTTGACGGTGTCTGAGGGGGACCAAAGAGTGTGTGAATACTTAATGGAAAGAGAAGCGTTTGGGGTAGCCATAATTGCGCGTTGCTATCCTCTGAGTGAAACAAATGTTATTGTCGCGATTAATCAAGGTTGTTTGGAGGAAGGACTGAATTGAAAATACAGTCTCGTGGGGTTAGGGCACAAGGTCTGAGTTAGTGTGAAAGCAAAAATTTTATTTTTTTCGCTTTTTTCACTTTTCCTTTTACCGTCTCATAAAAAATCAATAGAAGAGTCTTCTTTCAACCCAACACACCAACCAACCCTCTATATCTCCTCTCTTTTTACAGCCTTTTTCTCATCACCTCAACCCTCACAGAAAATGTTGTTTTCGAAACTTGCTACGCGCCAGGTTTCTCTCAGGGCTCTTAGAGCTGTGCCTCAGGCAACTAGTGTCTCTTCGATGAACCAGACTCCTACGCCCTCTCGCCACTTTCAGACGGGACACTCTTTCAACAGAGCCCACACTGAGCAGGTCGACAAGCATCAGAAGCTGAAGTATTCTGTCTACGACGAAGATGTAAGATATTGATGAAACTGTGCTGTTGTTCCGTTGATTTGGTCGTACTAACAGTGCCTGTAGCTCCGATTGTTTAACGACAAACTCAACTCTTACTCCAGAGTCAATCAGATTAGAAACACCAACATGCTCACAGATCTTGAACAGTCGATGAACATCTACACCAAGTTGCGCTCTGTGAATCCTTTTTACCCTGGTGATATTGCCCGTCTCTTACAAACGCTTCACACCAGTGTCAGAATCGCCAGACGTGACGCCAACAAGTACAAATCACAGAAGAAGGACAATAGCGACGCTATTGAAAAGATTAAGGAGTACTTCTTGATCATTGCCGAAGATATGCGTAACGGTGTTGTCCAGGCCAGTTTCTGGGGTGTGATTCATTTGTATACGGCATTTGCGACTATGGAGATTCCCCAAGAAGGTTTGAACCTCTGGAGCGTTCTCAGCGACCCCAAAAACTCCAAGTGCTCCAAGCTCATGTGGTCACCTGTTATTATTGGTTCTGTAATTGATCTGATGACTGCTGTTGATGCGCCCTTTGAGAACATTAAACAGGTCTACGAGACCTCGAAAGCGACAGGCGGCGAGGCTAGTAACATCGAGCAGGCCATGATTGGTGCTCTTATTAAGAATAACATGATTGGCGACGCCCTTCAGCTCTTCACGACTATGCTGAAAGTGTATCCTGATGAGACTTACTCATTGGTTAGAATCCATGATAGATTTGTCGGTGACTGTGATGACATCCCCACTGCGTTGAGGTTCTTTTACGAGGGCATCCAGAAGAAAACTCCTTACCAAGCAACTACACATCCATCAACCGTGGTGCGTCTCATGCAGCGGATTTGGAGTACTGAGACTGAGCCTGACTTTGATCTACTGGAAGACGTTTGGAAGAGCTACATTGCCAGTACATCCCCTAGTATGGGCGAATGGATGTTCAACTCTACCGTCAATTTTTACTTGAAAGCTTTTATGGAGCACTACCCCGAGCCTACCCCTGAGGCGGTCAGTAGACTGAAGGAGGTTATCCAGTTTTACATCAAGAGCAGAGTCAACATTTCCCCCATTTTCCTCAACACTGTTCTTTCTGCGGTGCAGCCTTGGGCTGATAGAGACATTGTTTTCACCATCATCTCTGCATTTCAGATCTACCATCTGCCTGAGGATTTCGTCTCGTGTCGCATCATCCTAAACTCCTTGGAAAACATTGACGTGGAGCAGGATTACATTATTTCGCGCTGGAACAAGCTGGTCGATGCTCAGAAGAACAGCCGCAACAATAACCACCAGTCCGTGATTCAACAGCTGGACCTCTTGGCGCTGCTGCGTGCCTGCTACCGCCCGGAGCGGGAGCTGCTTTTCACGTCGATCTTTGAGGACCTCTTAAACCGGGGCCAACTTTCGCAAAAGGTTATTTACGAGATGAAGCAGTCATTGCACAACAACCCCCGCTACTCAAGCAAACAAGAATTCTTTGATAAACTGCTGAAAAAGAACTTTATTGAGTTTAAATCCAATGGTTCCATGGAGAAGCATGTGCCTTTCAACTAATTGGTAGTGTGAAAAAGTGCAGCTGCGGTAGAAAGCACCAATGTGAAGGTGGTGGTGTACATACTGATTGTTGTTTTGTTGGGTAGACTTGCAGAAAACGTAAGATTCTGCCAGTTGTACAAAAAGATGAAGTTTTTGTAAATACTTTTTGTGTGTAAATAGTGCTAGTTAATTAATTTTTTGTGTTTTTTTTTTTTTTTTGTTTAGTGTAATAAAAAAAACATATGGGTTCTGAGGTACAGAGTCGTACTGTGCTGCTGTTATGCTGGTAATGTAATCGCATTTAATGTGTCAAGTTCTCAAGAGCCCTACAATCTTGCGGAAATGCAACAATACTTGTGTTTTTTGAGAAAAGAAAAAAAAAGAGACTCAGCTATCGATGTTTAATTCAAAATCAGATTCCTTTATCCCAGAGTTAAACTGCCTTCGTTTCCTAACCTTTTTTTTTTTTTTTTTTTTTTTTTAGGAAAAGACTAAACCCGGCGGGGCGTGGACCTTGGAATAGAATCTAATAAATAATGTTTGATGCTACACAAGAAACTCCCCAGAATGGTGACAGTTTGCGCATAAGAGCTCTACCACAAGCACAAGCGCAAGTGTGGGTGCCGACGCCCGGCCGCATCCGCCGGGATCTAGCGCTGCCGCCGCCGCGGTATCTGGCGGCATCGCACAGCGCCTGCACTGGAGCCAACCGCCCTTGCCGCTTACCATCGAAAGTTTCAACTGCGGCCTCTAGCCTAAGACTCACTGGAATTTGCTTCACTGTTGCTGCTGCAGTCAAGAGTATTTCTAGGGATGAAAGAGAAAGTAATAGAAGCATCAACATCAGCAGCAGCAGCAATAGCAGTAAGACAGGAGATATTGATCACCACAATCCCAAAACCGTAAAGCAGAGAGAAAACCAAGTTTTGGTATGGCTGCTACTAATGGTGCTTACGCTTGCCTCAACTCCAGACAGCGACCACGATCTTCATCATAATAATGATAATAACGGTGGGAATCACCGTATGGCCCCTGCAACATCAGTAACCGTGCCGCCAAGCCGTTTGTCACAACTTGTGCAATTGCCGCACCACGAGCTTTACCAGCTTGTCGCGCAGCACATTTGGATTAAGCTCCATCGCTCTGATATACCCTTAAGGCCCTTTTAAAAATAAAAAAAAAGAATCTGGAAATTAACATGGAATACACACTAACTCAAAGTATAATTTGAATACCATGATTTTAACATTCAAGTAATCAATTTGAAAAGAAAAAAGAAAAAAAAAAAAAAAAAAAAAAAAAAAAAAAAAAAAAAAAAAAAAAAAAAAAAAAAAAAAAAAAAAAAAAAAAAAAAAAAAAAAAAAAAAAAAAAAAAAAAAAAAAAAAAAAAAAAAAAAAAAAAAAAAAAAAGAGAAAGAAAAAGATTTATGTAGTATACATGAGTGAAGAGATAAGCAATAGTTATCAAAAGAAGAAGAAAAGGCTAATTCTTTTGCAGACCAGTACTGTTTATACCACCTTTTTGGCGATCATACTCATCTGTGCTCTTTTTCCGATTGCTACCCTGACTGTCCTTACGTTTGTATGGTTTGTCCTCCTTTGGCTTCCAGTAACACTCGTGTGATAAAACGTCGATCAGCTTATCACGAGTGAGCGGCTTAGCAATGATACTTGAAAAGTGCGATTTAGTCATGTTGGCGGCCTCTGGTGCATAGTTGGTAACACATACAACAGGGGTCTCAGTGTTGGGGCTGGAGGTGCTGTGAATGATCTTGGCCACATCGGCACCATTCGATTTATGAAATTTGAGCTCGGTGAAGATGATGTCAAATTTCACGTCGCCAGTACCATATCTGATTGCTTCTTCGGTATCGCTAACTGTGACGAACCGGCATCCTAATCCCTTTAAGAGTGTTTCGATGGAATATCTCCACACGGGGTTATTCTCACAAACAAGAACAATGAGCGGCCGATAGACAGGAGACAAAAAGCTGAAAGAAGATGACTTTCTTGCCGTTGTTCGTCGATTAAATATCGCTGGACCGTTCTTGGCCTCCTCAGAATCCGAGTTTGAGGGAGATGGATCAAAAACCTTTGGATACTTGTGTGAGCTCGACTGCTTTCTAAACTGCTCTCCCAGCTCAGGACTAGACTCCATGTTAGAAAGACGGCGGAAACCGAGTCCTTGAGGAGACCATGGAGCCTGAGTCTTTGAAGAAGACACTGGCAGAGGTAAATACGAGTCTGCCGAAGAAGTGAAAGAATTCGAAGTCTGGTTAGGCGAAGAAGCAACAAATCCAGAAGAAACAAATTTCGCCGGCTTAGGGCATTCAATAGATAACGGAGAAGTAGACATGGTTGTCATAGATATACTAGCTCGGGGTTTGACTGGAGGAAGCACCTTGCGGTGAGGAGAAGAAACGCTGGAAGAGTTACTAGGAGGACCAGAAGAGGTAGAAGAAAGGGTAGAAGCATTGGTAATAATGGGAGAAAGAGAAGCAGAAGAGCGAGTAGAACTTTGTGAGCCACCACGAATTGGTGAGGGGTGTCGGGCAGTTCCAACTAAAGGGGATTCAGTGCGCTTGAATGCTGAAGAAGCAGAGATTGACAAGCCTCTTGCACGCTTACTTGATTCACTTGAATTTCTGTGTTCCATGTTTTCCGTCTTAATTCGTGTAAGCGTGTCCTTGTTAGCCTTGTCTAACATTGGCAAGTTCTTGAAAGAAAAGCTGCCAAAATCGTCAGCAACAGTTTCCGAAGGGCGGCGAGACCTATTTTCTCTAACATGAGGAGGTATATGCAAAGGCAACTTTGCAGTCTTTCGGGTGCCAGAATTACCCACGGGGCCAACAGAATCAAGACTATCCGCACGGCTAGATCGACCAGAGTAAGAACCATCATCACTTTCGTCACTTTTGTCATTTGCGTCTTCTAAAGGAACGATATCCTCAGGCAAAGCTTGAGACTCTGCTCCTCGAGAATCAAAGTAGTCCGTGCTTTCAGGATCTTCAACAATAGGAATAAACGATGCTTCTTCACTCCACAAGGTATCCCAGTTGATGTCTTCAAAAAATGGATGTGCTCTAATCTCATCAGCGCCACCTGCATAACCTAGTCGTTTTTCCTGGTCTACACACAAAAGCCTCTCAATCAAATCTCTTGCATCTTCTGAAATAATTGGAATTTCGGCACCATCCGCTTCAGAAGTTTCGGGCCACTGAAGATTGCGTTTGAGAATGTTTTCAAACACAAGTTCAGGTGTTTCAGCATGAAAAGGGGGGTAGCCGTAAAGAAATTCGAACAAGATGCATCCAGTTGACCACCAGTCAGACATCTCATCTTGGCCATCACCTCGAATAGTTTCAGGAGCCAGGTAGTCAGGGGTGCCAACAAACTTCCTGCTGGTGTCACCTGGATCAAACAAAGGGATGTTCTTGACAGGACCATTGCTAAAGCCAGCACCAGTATCACTAGATCCAGAAGAAACTGTTTCTTCATCTGTGGCAAGGGCCTTAGTCGTACCAGAAAAAATAGGGCCATTAAATAATGCCTCACCTCTAGTGCTATTGTTTGATTCTGTTCTAGTAAGGGTGGGTTTGCGATCGCTTGGCTTGGAATAGTTGAAGTATCCAGGAACCAAACTAATTGAAGACTCCATTAATGGATTAGTCCATCCAGAGGTTGAGGCGACACTAGATGTACTTCCAGGACGAGCTGTCTCCTGACTAGAGTTTGGCTTTCCTTGTGTTTTAGGCATGATTATCGAGCCACTACCACTTCCGCTGCCACTTCCACTATCACTTCCTTCTATAGATGAGAACGGCTGGTGCGTATGACGGCCAACAAGACCCATTCGAGAAAGTCCAAAGTCAGTCAGCTTCAAATGACCGTCCTGATTAATAAGCAGGTTGTCAGGTTTGAGATCACGATGAATGATACCTTTCTTGTGTAAGTCCTCAACACCTAGAACCACCTCTGCAATATACTTTTTAGCCCAATCCTCAGGAAGGCCGCCAAGAACTTTAACCAAAGCGGCACAGTCACCTCCATTGAGATATTCCATAACAAGATAAAGATAGTTCTTACTTTGAAAGGTGAAGTAAAGTTTGGCAACAAACGGACTTTCAGACTGCGACATCATAATGGCACGTTCAGCACGAACATTCATGACTTGATTTTTTGCAATCATGTCTGCTTTTTTCAACACCTTAATAGCAAAATACTCGCCAGTGTTGCGTTTTTTAGCCAAGTACACGCTTCCAAAAGCGCCCTTACTAATAGGACTAATGATTTCGTAGTCTTTGATACTAGGAGGAGCTGGTTTGGGAAACACAGTAGATGTTAAAAGCGGAGATACAGGAGCACGAGAAAAGTCAGAGTTGACAGAAGATTGACGTCGATGATTGAGCGATTCGGAATATGAATTCTCGTGAGGAAAGATGAGAGGAGAAGAAAGAGGTGTAGAAGGAGATTGAGAAACTTCTGCAGAAGGATGGATTCGATTTCGTTGTAAACTGGTCCAACCAGCAGAAGAAGAAGAGTATGCAGACAAGTTAGAGATACTCTTCTTCTTCTGTAGCCGGGGGTTGAGATCCAAATCAGTAAGTCGGAAATCAAGAGACTCACTTTGGTCCATAGCCACAGGAGATGATTCAAACTTTGAAGCGTCAGATCTTAACCTTGATGAGTTTGAGAAAGACAATGAATCGACGAGTAGTGATCTTGGAGTCATTGAGCGAGAACCTCTGGGGTCTCCAATATCACAGCCAAATGAATTCTCGTGGCGTAGAGATGATGGAACCCGTGAAGCCAATGGTAATGCATCAGATTGAAGGTAGGATTCAGAAAACAAGCTGTTGTTGTCGTCGATGTCCGTATCATCACCAGCATTATCGTAGTCTCTGCTCTCTCCTTCTTCGTCTTCTGCAATGTTGTCAAACTCATTATTATCTCGTTGAAGATTTGCTTTTTCAATAGTGTCCTCAATTACTGCTGAAACCATAGACTCACACTCATGGCGAATTGTCTCAAAGTACGTTACCGTATCACCGAGGCGGACAGCTGCCTCCACCTTTTGGCGGGCATACTTAACAGTATCCTCGCACAAAAGAGACAATGCGGGATCATCAACATTTGGGCTCACCCAATTGAGAATACGGTGAATCCTAGATTCACTTTGAGGTGAGTGAATACGACCTTCGGGTAAATGTTGCGATCGAATTTCAGGGCTGTTTATGCCTACAGCCAAATCGCATAATTCAATCAGCAGTTCCATCAACTTGATGGGCGATCGTTTTGGGAGATTGAATGACTTGACAAGCATTCGCTTAGATGCTGACGGAATCGTTGAATTCATACGAGGTGACCTGGGTGGCGATGATGTTTCTGATGCAGGCGATTGGCTCGCAAGAGGCAGCGGAATGCCCCTATACTCAAGCTTTGGGCTAGAGGACATCGAGGAATTTGAAGATGTCTGAGAACAAACTGAAGAAATAGAGGAAGAGGATAACAGGGATGGGGGAGGGTTCAAAACCGGATATGCAGATTGTAATTCAGGGAGTTGGCCAAAAGTTGTTCTGGAATCCAACAATGCAAGAAGATGTGTAATAGTATTTCTTTGATCAATGAGATTTTCGTGAGCCGAATCAAGCTCACTTTGGGTCTTGTGCTCTACTAGACATAACTCTGAGTGTCTTTCAAACCACCAAGTCGGAACATGGCGCTCACAGATTCGGCAAAGCTCAGTCAGCGGCGAAGGAACGGAATCACGATCTTCAATAACGGCAGTTGACAGGTCTTCTAAAAATGAAACAAGAATGTTTACCCCAAACCCCAAAGTGTGCACTAACTCGTATGGCAAGTCCACACTTAATGGTTTTGGTGGAATGTAAGGACGAAGAATCCACATTGTCTAGATTGGAAGTTAGTTTGAAGTTAGTTTTTGTGTAACTAAAGATAGCAGGTGGATACTTACATGACTGGGTTGACCTGTGATATTGTCATAGATCAAAACACCCTGGCCTTCCATTTCAAGAAGTCCGTCTTCAATTCTTGGGCTTTCTGAACCATCAGATGTCTCAAAATTAGTCCACTTGCGAGCCAAATGCGACTCTCTCGTGCTAAAACCCTCGATATGCGATGTTGACGTGGGGGAAGCAGCAACAGAAGTGTTTCGTGCACGAGGGATAGCTACAGGCAGTCGCAAGTCTGAAGAAGAGGAATGGCCAGAAGAGCGGCCAATGTCAGAAGGGAAAGTCACGGGAGGAAAGTAGGATTGGTCGGCATCAACTAGGTGGGCGGTGCTTGACTGGCGTGAGAATCGCTTTGGGGTTTTGGTAACAAACCGGACTCTGTAACTAGACTCGTCAGTCTTCATCACTTCCGTTGCTCTCAGAAATACGTCCTTGTCGTTTTCATCTCCTACTACTATCGTTGAAACAGGCTGATTTAGCAAATTGAAAGAAGATGTCCTAAAAGAAACTGTTAGAAACTAGAAAACGAATAAAAAAAATCAAAGAGATGAATAAAGGTAAAAACTTGATAATACGTACCCAACAATATCTTTCCAGTTACTACTGATGTGCCGAATCAAACCGTCTATACTCAATTCCAACACTACATTTTCGTTTCGACTGGTAGCAAATTTTAAATCCTCATTACCAGAGCTCTCTGAGCTATCATCTTCGTGTTGATTGTCATCATCATTCTCTGACATGCTTTGATCGTCTAAGTTATTGCTTGATATTTGAGAATCAGAAGCATATTCAGATGACCTGTCTATAGATCTAGAATGTCTCATAGAATTAAACTGCAATTTTGGCCGATTTGTTACAGTGGCTAGAGTTTGTGTAGAAGAAAACTCCAGGGGCGTTGAGAACGACTGGTATGAATGGTATGAATGGTACGAATGGTCGGAATCTGTTGAGGGAGTGTTGGAACGAGATATTGCCGATAGTATGGGAGCGGAATTTTTTTTGTCTTTTGTTAGTGAGACGGATTCCAGGGTGTGTTGGGTGGAAGTGATGTGAGAGGCTGATGGAGGTTGCTTAAGCGAAGAAGTTACAAAATGTTTCTGGAGAGAAGAAGGGTCCTTCGTAGATTTACGGGAAGACAAATTAGACGCTACCGACGATGATGAGGAGTGAGAGGGTCTCGTTAAAGGCGTGGATGCAAGAGAATGGGTGTTGGTCAATGTTGGCTGTTTTGACGAAGGCTTTGATTGTGAGGAAGAAACATTTACGGAATGGGATAATGACGAAGTAGAGGATTTACGAGACGTCGAGACGCTGGTGCTGTTCGCCGCAAGACATGCACTAGCAGTGGCAATCGTAGTTGTAGAATTGGTAATGGAAGGAGGTAACGGCGAAGATAACGGGGGATTCAAGTCTTTAGCAGACATTCCGACAAAAGTCGTGTCGAAACAACGCTATAGGCGTGGACTAGAACAGAAAATGGTCAACGAGATAGTGAAAAGGTTGCGACAAAACAAAGGGCAGGTTGCCGTAGTAGTTGTGGAATGCTGCTGAGAAGAAACTTTTCAAAGTTGTGTGTCTAACAAACCGGAGAGATTGAAGAGAAGTCAGGGAGTTCAAGCAGAGGATTTGAAAGATGTGACAAGGGAAGAAGAGGATAAAAGTACGAGGAGGAGTAGGAAAGAATAAAAGAAAAAACGGTTTGTGATTTTTATTTTTGTTTTGTTTTTGCTATTCTTTTTCTTTTTTTTTTTTTTTTTACTTTGTGTGTAAATAAGGAATACATACAAAAACAATTTGTGTGTATTTCTGTGTTAACCCAAGGAAAAAAATAAAAAAAAAAAAAAAAAACTCAATTTGCTTTATTTGGACATAGTTTTTTTTAACTTTTTCATCACAGGAATAGACCTCTATACAAGCCAGAATGAAACAGGAATAGGATCAAGATTTTTGCTACTGATTCAATGGGCATTAATCTATGCTTCAGTAAGTTTTGACGAAAATGACTATACTTGTCATGAAATCTACGATAAAACCACAATACCTGGCAATGAAACATTGATTTAGACACAATGAAATTGCCAAGAGCTAATGATCATCAATTAATACAAGCGCAAAAAATGAACGAATTAGATAGGGAAAAAAAAATAAAAAGGAGAAGGAAGAATTTAAACAAGAGAAGAAAAAGTACTTCTCGCTTAATAGCAGTTCGCGGTATCACATATTAATCACCATGCCATCATTGCAGGATACATACATTGAGCCTCGCTGCCGTTATTAATTCAAATGCCGCAAAGCCTCACCTTTAATAGGAACTTAGGAAAACCGGGAAACACACCCCAAAGAGTGTTTACTACTGGTGTTTAGTATACTGTAACTATAGATTTTGAATAGTTTGAACTCTGGATATTAAACGGATCGTAGAAAATACTTGGCTTTTGATCTGAACCTAACCTCGTCAGTGATTCTTGGAATTTATTTAGTGGCCATTCAGCAAGTGTTAGCCCTGTCATTTAGCAGTTATCTTTTCCTGCCACTGCTAATTGTGTGTTATATTGCCATTCAGTGTCAAGGATATTGCAGGCATAACACTATGACGAGACCATGACCTTGAGACATTCAGCAGATTACTAGTGAGTTCAAGTTATTATACAATTGTTTGCCCCGTTGAACCTCCTTTATTACAGATCATTTTAACTAACTTTTATGACCTCATACTTTTTGTAAACCTTGAATTAAAGACAATTTTGGTTTCTAATCACCAATCCACAGAGTGTATGGAAGTGCCTTGAGTTGTCTTTGCTGAATTAGACATCAGCTTGATGGGAAGTGGCAACTGATCAAAGCCCGAAATGTTTTAATGACTTGGGAAACCTTTTATTTCTAGTATTATTTTAGTTTATTCTTCTGTATTCTCAAATTCTAATTATTGGATTTACGACTATCTCTCTTTTTTTTTTTTTTTACTTTTTTTTTTTTTCATTTTAAATTTCCTGCGATTTTTTGCTTTTTTTTTTCTTTTTTTTTGCGCTCATGACCCTCTTACGTAATGCACGCTATAATAGACGAGCAAATCCTGAGCAAGTGATCATAGAAAGCAATAATGATAATTAAAAAACAATACACACACACACACACCCTTTTAATGAGGAAAAACCCCCCATGTTTTGGCCAAATTTTCCTCTTCTTAGGGGCAATGTTCTTTCTGACTTACACAATAAACTTTAATTTTATATTCAAGTCTTAAATATGTTTTCTCTTGAAGATGGTAATCGCTTGTTATGAGGATTTTAGCTGGCAATTGCATGATAAGCCAAATTTCTAAATCTTTTTTTTTTTTGTTTGCTGTTCCTCTTTAGTGAAGTCAAGTCCTACCGGAGTCACCTGTTGAACCAGAGACCACCAATGGAAAAAAAAATTCAAAAAAACTATTTGCAGTTTCAAACCTCAAGGTCGCTATGATGCTCAAAAAAAAAAAAAAAAAAAAAAAGAGCCCATTATCCATAATTCTTCTATTTTTAAATCTTGTATCTTCCAGAGTCTGTATAGTGAATACTATTGAAATGCCTGGTGTGCAACAGACAGCTTAATTTCAAAACACAACAGATCTACCTAGCCCACTTGAAAGTTGGATGATGAGTTCAGAACTAATGACAAGAGAAAAAAAAAAATGAAAAAGCCTCGTAGCAAGTAGAGAAATCAGATTATGGCCGGTTGTCAATAGAATTCACATTACCATTAGTAAGGATCTTGGGAGTGTACTTTGGCTGTCTTTCATATGCATTCGGACTCGATTCTCTAGCTGTGTTCTTCTGCTTCCGTCTGCGACGTCTCTCCTTTGCGTGATTGTGGTGGCAGTTTTCGCCATGCTCACTGTCTTCCTTCTCGCTCTCGCTATCACTACCCTTGTCCTTGTTGAGGTTTTTTCTTCTTGGGGTGTCGTTGCCAAAACCTTCAAAGTCGGAGTCGGAGTCTGATGAGGAGGATGACGAGTCTGATTCCGAACTGGACTCGCCAAATTGCCGAGCTTTGTGAAAAATGCAGCAGATTTTAGACTTCTTTTTGTTCATGTGCTCATTGTCGATAACATCGTCAGTCCAGCGCACGGCGGGGCGGTCGCCACGCTCTTGAGGCTCTAAGCGCAGCGTTCCTGTGCTGGACTCGGCTTCTGTGACGATTGAGGTAACATTTGAAGGGATGGCGCTCATTCGACTCATGATGATAGATACTAATTTATAATATAGTGATGCAAATGGTCTGTGTAGGGACTGGTAGAAGGTGGTTGAGATGTAATTGTCGTTTGGAAGAGATGAGAAAAGCAAAAGATTGCGAATGTTTTTCTATTTTTTTTTTTTTTTTTTTTTATTATTATAGAAGAATTTTTCAGAAAGAAAATATTAAATCAAAATCTAGAATGTTCAACGTTTTAAAAAGCTCAAAACGTGAATAGAGACAAAACAATTGAAATTGAAAAGCCTCTATGCCTCAGTTTAAAGAGTTATGTGACTATTGAAACAGATTTAAAAACGCATAGCTTTGTGTAGCGGACGGGTGTTTTGACTGAAGATGATTTCAGATGGCTATTGGCAAGTGGGAATATTAGAACAAGAACATTTAAAATATAAATGACTTGAGACTTCCCTTATAGTTTAAACTTTATTGTCGTAAGTGTTTAATCAAGAAGCCCAAGCTACAGGCAAGGGTTGCGGGCGTTTCCATGTATAATATATGTATTAGCCTAATAATAATAGTTCCATATTATAATGAAATGTCTCCCGCCTTGTCTTAGCATGTTTCTTATTATTCTGTCTGCCTCTTTCCTTTCAATTAATATCGTCAATCGCACACTCTTTTTTTTGGTTTAACGACAATGGCTAACTTCAATGGCAACCCTTTCGTGCCAGTGTCTACTTCAGAGCCTCTTGGTATCTTTAACCACCAGGCACATCCCTGTCCCGCGCCTGCTGGCTCTGACAGTAGTCGACCCATTCATACCAACAAATTCTACACCAACATGCTGATCGAGAATCAGGTTCTCCAAACCTGGTGCCAACCGTACTCACTTTGGTGGTCTAAGGTTGAAAAGTTTTATGGTATGGCTGTCTCTCACACGCACAAGGAACAATTCGTATTTGGCCCGGATCCCAACCAGCGACCTGCTCAGTTTTACTTTAGTCCTGTTGGAATCCAGTCAATTGTGTTTAGTGCAACCGAGTTTGATTCCGGTAATGTGGCACTGAGCATTGAGGACAGTAGCGACCTTTCTGTCAATACAGTTCTAACTTCGCAGGATGAGGGAGTGAACGGCAAGTTAAAGCTACCTCTTGTGCAAGGCATGGGTATGGTAACTGGTGTTTATGACGGCTTGCGGCCCAAGATTGTCTCTCAGGTTGGAATTGAGAGCGCAGAGCCGGCTCCCTCGCCAAGTCCCAACCTTGTCAAATACGTCCTCACGCTTTTTAACAATATTAAATGGGTCATGTATGTGCTTGTTCCTAAAGGAACTGAGACTCCCACCTTTTACCTCACGGAGGATAGAAGCTTTGTTTCCAATCTTACAGGCAACTATGTCATTCAAATTGCTGAGGCACCGGAGAGCACTGAGCAGATTTACGACGGTTGCGCAGGCAAGTACCTCACGGGTGCTTCCATTACCGGAGAAATCGTTGACAATGGCTCTAAAGCCATCTACAGAATCCAATACGAGACTGAGGGTGAGAGCATTGATGACAAGCCTTTGGTTTTTGCTGCTCCTCATCATGTTGCGTCGCTTACTGAGCAAATGTTGCCCAAGCGGACTAACATTGAACTTGACTCGACCAACATGGGCAAACTTGTTGGTTACATCTCAGCAGTCCTTGAAATGTCTGAAGATCTGCCCATTTTTATTGGATTCCAGCCATTCTGTAGCTTCAAAGGCTCAAACATGACAGTTGGCGACAATGAGCGCAACATGATTGGCTGGGTCGCGACTCAGGAGATCCAAGCAGCAAACATCCCTGAGGAGAGTAACCTTAATTCCATGTATTTCTCTGGCAAAAAACTTGACAAGTACGCGCAGATTTTGTTTTCTTGCAAATATGTGCTGAAAGATGATAATCTTGCTCGCCAGGTGCTAGAAAAGCTTAAGGAGGCTTATGCCCGATTTGCAACTAACAAGCAACAGTTCCCGCTTGTGTACGATACAACTTGGAAAGGTTTGATTTCTGTTGCTGGTCTTAGCGGTGATGCTCTGCAGGATTTTGGTAATTCATACTATAATGATCACAACTTCCACTACGGTTATTTTATTCACGCCGCCGCGGTAATTGCGCAAGCTGACCGTGATTTGGGAGGAAATTGGCTTGCGGAGAACCAGGACTTTGTCAACAGTCTTGTCCGTGATGTTGCAAACCCCAGCAACGAGGACCCCTACTTCCCTCGTTGGCGCTCTTTTGATTGGTATGCTGGCCACTCGTGGGCTAAGGGTATTATGCCGAGTGCTGATGGCAAGGATCAGGAATCTTCCTCGGAAGATTTCCACTTTGCTTACGGTATGAAGCTTTGGGGCCGAGTCATTGGTGATCCTGCTATGGAATCGCGCGGTAACTTAATGCTCGCCGTGCTCAAGCGCGCTATGAACACGTACATGTACTACCGCCCCGACAACACGGCTATGCCTGAGCCCATTCTTGGTAACAAGGTCTCTGGTATTCTGTTTGAAAACAAGGTTGACTATGCAACATGGTTTTCGGCGCGAACTGAATGTAAGCATGGTATTCATATGATCCCCATTACATCAGTGTCTTCGTTCATCCGCGGGCCCGAGTACGTTAAAGAAGAGTGGGATGACAAGTTGGGAAATATTATTAATGATATTGATGATGGCTGGAAGGGTATCCTCTACTCGAACTTGGCGCTTTATGATCCCGTCTCAAGTTACAACTTTTTTGCGCAAACAGCCTTTGATAACAAGTGGTTGGATGATGGTATGTCAAGAACTTGGGCTTTGACTTACCCAGCATGCATTAACAATTGCCAAATGTAAAAAATCTATAATTATATATGCAGGATGAATTATTTGAAAAATGTGTTGCAGGCTTTTATTTTTTTTTTTTTTTTTCTGTTAAATAAGCTTGCTCGGAAACCTACTGCTATGTGGAAGCAAAAAATACACTACATGTTCCCAATTTTTTACATTCATCACCTCCAACTCTAAACTTGCATTACTGCTTGATCGGAAATGTGCAAGTCAGGATCAACCGCTGATAGTATCAATTGTTAATACAACATCCACACAAGCCATGGCCAAACCGAAAAAGACCAAGAAACCCGCCATCGATGCTAGTTACGAGCCCCCACAAGCGTGCGTTTACGATTGGCCCCTTTCCTTTCAGCAGGCCACGACGCGGCCCTACCAGACAGTGACCCCGCTTATCGAGGACCAGATTTACTCGCTTGAACGATTTTTCAGCACCAAGGTATGCGATGACCTTGTGCGGTGGTTTAGCAGCTATATACCCATTGAGGACGACGGCACGGCTCAACGCAGTACCAGCAGCAAGGGTAAAAAGAAAGCAACTGGAACAGATACAGCGGGGAGCAAGCCACAGCTCGAGTTTAGCACGACGGAAATGCCGCCTCGCAAGGACTACGCTGCGCGCGTGAACGACCGTGCCATGGCAGTTGACCGCGTTGCAACTCGCATTCTCTGGAGCATACTAAAGCCGGCGCTACTTCCTGAACCCGAGGAAGAGGATGACGAAGATAACCGCGAAATCCGCACGATCTTTCAAGACTGCATTGGTCTGAACGAAAACCTCCGAGTTTACCGTTACCGCGCGGGCCACTACTTTGGCCAGCACTACGACGAGGCCGTGCACGTTTCCGTGGAGGACTTGACAACGGACCCAGCCAAGCCGCGTGTCGCACGCGGACTCACTCGTTGGACCATGCTCATCTATCTCACGGGCTCCGACTATAGCGAGCTCGCTGGCGGCGCCACGCGGTTTTACCCCGAAATTGGTGTCCCCATTGGTGCTCGCAGCCAGGGCCGGCTTGAGCAGAGCAGTGATGGTAGTAAAGTCCTTGACGTGGAAATTGAAAAGGGCACGGTACTATTACACAAGCATGGCGAAGATTGTCTTTTGCATGAGGGAGCGCTGGTAACCAGCGGGAACAAGTGGATTCTGCGCAGTGACCTTGTTTTCCCAACAAAGTAAAAAAAAAAAAAAAAAAAGTAACAAAGACGAGGAACCCCAAGGCGATGAATCAGGCTGCTTAGCTCAAATTATATGAACAAAGATTAAGCCCTGCGTCTAAACTTCTCTATCTCTTTTGTATTTTTTTTTCCGAAAGTTTTAGTAGTGGAGCGGTCATTTCTTTCGCTGAGCACATATTTTTGTTAATTTGCTGGTATATGAGATTAGGCTTCCTTTCCTTGGCATTTTTACGTAGATATTTGTGAGACGCGACATCTGTTCTGTAGTAAGAGTAGGGAAGAAGAAAAAAAAAAGAAAGTTATTTAATTGAATTCCATTAGACCAGTTTACCGGGCTCCCTCTAGGAACGAGCTTTACGGCTCATGGGAAAATTCCGGCCTTTCCGAATTTTTGCGCCTAGGGTACAGGCGCGCTACAAATAACCCCAGACCCAAGTAAGCCTGGTGTCTTAGTATATATAATTACACATAGGACACCTAAATAAACAGATAATACTACTACTACTACTACTTGAATTCCATTAAGCCTACTACTTTCTTTCAGGTTCAAATCATCCATAGAAAAATCAATAATCATCAGTATAATATATTTTGGAGATTTGTTTCATAATTTTTTGATAATTAATTTTTTTTTTTTTTTTGCAGTTGTATTATATATAGCCACTATGAAAAATAAATATAAAGAATTAAACTTTCCGTCAATACTGCTTTCTTATGCCCTCAAAAATAGCGGCACAGATGAGTCGCTAGATCTGGGGCAGAGGAGGTTGAGGACACGGCACATTGTGGAGAAAAAAAAAAAAAGGCAGCAGCAGCAACACTAATAATCTTGGGGTAAAAACCCAAAAATATTCTCGCGTCTTGCTTGAGGAACAAAAAACGAGCGTACTACATTGTATATGTTGATACAATCTGTTGTTGTTAGCCTCTATGTCCAGCCTTCAGGAATTCTTTATTTATTTTTACTTATGGCTTGATAGTTTTTGTATTCCGGTCCATCTTTTTTTAGTCGCACAAACACCAAGCCTGTCTAATCTTTGTTTATCCGCGCGTGCTCTTTCTCTCTCTTTTTATCATTATTATTTTGAAGCTAGTGAGTAGTATATATACTGACTGAGCTCCAGTGAATTTTGATTTACAAAGTTTGTGGGGGTTTGGGCTGCTGGTGCTGCTAATTCTACAAAGCCTAATCAGCTCTTGGCTTCTTTTCCGGATCAACCTCAACTCGACCTGTCAACTGCCATGTTCGCCCCTCTTCTGTCCAGCAAAAATCCTCTGGCTAAGCTTTTCATGCCGAGATTCAAAAAAAAAAAAATAATAATAATAAAAGAAAAAAAAAAGAAAAAAAAAAAAAAACCCTCTCACTTATTGCGCGTTTTATATACGTTTAATGATGGCTTTTTGTCTCAAGATTAGAGGCGGCGCTTTGGGGGGAAGGGGTAGATGTGGGGGTGATGGTGGTACTGGACAGAGAGACCATGCCCTCACTGTACTGGAAAACAGGGAAAACAAGTGTAGCAACAATTTCATGAACTGGGTGTCTCTGGGTAAAGGCTCCAGTATTTATTTATTTATTTATTTCGTATTTCATTATTTCCCTCATATTATTACCGCTTTCAAGCTGTTTTCCTAATTGTGAAGATATTTCCATAATTATTATCATTATTATCATTAATGTTATTATTTTTGATTGGATTCCTGAATAAGAACTTTTGCAAAAGAGACCTTGACAGTAAAGTTTTAATTCATCCGCTCTCGAAATTATTATTTTTGTTATTTTTATTATTTTTACCTTCATCTCCAGTTTTGTTGCCTTCCGTTATTTCTTTATAATATCTGGGGATCTTCCATCTTTTCTTCTCTCTGTACCTATCACTCCTTTTTTTTTCTGTTTTATCATATATCTCGCTGCTGCTCTTTCTATCTCTGTTACCAGTTTTTTCTTCTTCCTTTTTTTTTTTTTTTTTTTTTTTTTTTTTTTTTTTTTTTTTTTTTTTTTTTTTTATTCTTATTTTTCATTCCAAGACTCAGAGCATAGTTGACCAGCACACGACACACACCGGTCTGAAAAATAAAAGCCAAGATCATCATTACCCGCACTCTTTCTCTCTCTCGCGCGATTTTCCAGCTTCTCCTTCAACAACTAAACAGCCGGTTATTCCCCAAGCTTATACTCCATGTTGATCCTTCCACCACCGCCCAAATACCCCATCTACTCCACGTCGACGCTTGGGGCCGGCGTTAAGACCGACAACGTTATCGAACTACCGTCTAAATTAACCCAGCATGCAAAGACAAGTTTGCCCGCCACAGGGACAAATTTTGCTGCTCCCGAGGGTGTCTATGAGGGTCGCGACTGCCTTTGCTTGGCCGACCCAGGCTACCACCCGTCAGATATTCCGCCAGCAGTCGTGAACCCGCTGGCACCGACAGTTTTCTTGCCTCGGACCCACTCATCGGGCGTGCGATTGTCGGTTTTGAAAACCACCAGCAGCAACAACACCGGGGGCCAGCGCAGTCTTTCCAACACCTCGACAGTGGTTGCGCCAACAACCTCGCGGCCATGGTACGCTGGACCGCGTCGGCCGTCTGTGGCGGTGACAGAACACACTATCGTGGTTGGTACTAGGGTTAGCGCCGCGGGCGACGCTCCCGACGCCCAAGTTGCATTTGACACGGCCATGGGTCCCTTTTTTGACAGCAACGACCAGGCGCCCCAGCAGCTCCTGGATGGCAAAAAACGCAAAGCCCCGAAAACAAGCCTTACGAAAAATAACTCGTCATTTATTTCGCGCACGCTTGTCATTGATAACATTAATAAGAAACTTAATGAGCGGCAACATCGCCCGGCGGTTAATCCCAGCGGCGAGGAGGAGTGCCTCATGTGGGCAAATATGGGCCGTTCGTTCAATTGGTTTGACCCCGCCAGCGGTGCCAATCTGGTCCATAACTCGGCCAACGGTAGCGGAAGCATTAAAAAGGAGCTTCTGAGCAAAATTCTTTTTACCAAATCGCATCCACTTTGCCATGACGTCAACCTGGCAACCTACCAGGCCAGTTCTGGCAACAACGCCTCTTCGGCCTCGTCGCTGCCGACGCTTGATTTAGTACTGGGGATGTCGTCCGGCGATATTGTTTACCTCGAAGCTGCAACCAATAAGTACGCGCGGATCAACAAAAATGGTGATGTAACGCGGTCGGCCATCACCGACATTAAGTGGCTTCCCGGCTCGCCTAACTACTTTGTCACGACGCATGCTAATGGTATGGTCATGATCTTTGATAAGGATCGTGAAGACGGCGGGTTTGCGCAGCAGGGTGGCATGACACTGCAGGACCCGCGGTCGACGGAGATGATGCGCGTGATCAAATCACTCTACTCTTCCACTTCTCCTGGCGGCAATGGCAACGGCACCACTAACGGCACCGGCAACAACAACAACAACAACAACAACAACAACAACAACAACAACAACAACAACAACAACAACAACAACAACAACAACAACAACAACAATACCAGCAACAACAATCTGAACGACAGTAAATACAACCCTGTCGCCGTCTACCATATTTCCAAACTGCCCATGACATCAATTACATTTTCCCCCAACCGGCGACTAGCAGTGCTCACGTCCAATGACGGCTACCTGCGGGTACTTGATCTTGCTACCGAAAAGCTCACCGATGTTTTCCCTTCGTATTACGCAGGGATTTTGGCTGCAGCATTTAGTCCCGACGGCCGCTACCTTGTGACGGCGGGGCAAGACGACATGATAACAATCTTCTCGCTCGACGCCTTTGACGACGAGGCCGGCGCGCCAGAGCGGCGTGTCGTTGCGCGTGGCGTCAATGGCCACGGCTCATGGGTTCGCCGAGTAGCCTTTGATCCCTGGAACTGTGATGACCTTTCCTACCGCATTGGTTCTGTCGGCGAGGATGGCACCCTCAGCCTCTGGGACTTTTCGCCGCTGCAAAAAATGAAAAAAAAGACACCAGCAACGACAACAACAGCAGCAGCAGCAACCGGTCGTACGCGTGCAGGGTCTGCGGGTGACGAACTCGCAACCAGCGCTCAAGCGGGGCAGCCGTCGTCGGTAACAACAGCGCTTAATACCCGGCAGCAACACCCGCGGATCCACCCCTTTGTGACGCTCGAGGATCTGCCCCAGATTTTGCCCGTGGCCGTTGTGCCCGTCAAGCCTGTCAACGACGAGGCAGGACGCTTTGAGAACGCCGAGGCGCTCTCGGACCTGGTCTTTCTTCGCGACAAAGTCATTGTTGCCGCCAAGGATGGACGCATCTGGTCGTGGACCCGACCCGGGCCTGATGCGCGCTAAAACCCCTCCTCTTGACTGTTTTAGTTTATCTTACATAACATTGAATTATGAAAACTTTTTTGTCTCACATAAGTTAAATTTGACTTTTCTTTTTTGGATTCACATTATTTATATTCATAACTAATTTTGGTTTGTTTTACATTACTGATATATATCGCTTACTCGGCAACAATGACGCTGGCAGCGCCCATACCGGTACCGATACACATAGAAGTGACGCCAATCTTCTTGCCAGTTCTTCTCAGCTCAGTGAGAAGGGTCGAAATCTGACGGGCACCAGTAGCACCAAGAGGGTGGCCAAAGGCAATGGCACCACCCTTGGGGTTGACCTTGTTAATGTCAATCTTGGCTTCCTGGATAGAGAAGAGAGCCTGTGAGGCAAAGGCCTCATTGATCTCAAAAATGTCAACATCGTCAACAGTAAGACCAACATCCTTCAAAACAGCGGGAATGGCATAGGCAGGACCAACACCCATAATCTCAGGAGGAACGCCAACAGTTCTAGTATGCACAAACTTGGCCAAAATGGGCTGGCCGAGCTTCTCAGCAACCGAGCGGCGCATCAAAAGAACGGCGCCAGCACCATCAGAAATCTGGGAAGCGTTACCGGCATGGGTAGAACCGGTCTTGGAGAAAGCAGGTCTAATCTTACTAAGGGACTCGCTGGTGACACCTCTTCTAATGCCATCATCCTTGTCAACAACAATCTCCTTGGCATTGTCATCGGCATCAAGAATAGTAGCCTTAATAGGGATGATTTCTTCCTTGAAAAGACCCTTGTCCTGGGCCTCGGCAGCCTTGCGGTATGATTCAGCAGCAAACTTATCCTGCTGCTCTCTACTGATCTGATACTTTGTGGCCACGTTCTCAGAAGTGATACCCATGGGGATCTGGCACTTGGCAGCCTCGGAGGCCTTCTTAAACGACTCGGGGAAAGTACCAACAGAGTTAGGGCCGTAGTTGTTTGACATGGACTCTACACCAGCACCAATACCAATGTCAATCTGTCCACCGCGAATCTTGAGGGCAACGTCATTGACAGCCATCAAACCGGAGGAGCACTGTCTGTTAAGGGCAACAAAGGGAACGGTGTGGGGGATACCGGCAACGAGGCCAGCGGCTCTGTGTTCGGTAGCACCGGAACCAGGGTTGAGAACGTTACCAACAACAAGGTCGCCAATAAGGCTGGGGTCGATCTTAGAGCGCTCAAGCAGGCCCTTGAGAAGTCCGGCAAGGATTTCAGCCGAGGTGGTGTCCTTAAAGCCGCCCTTGCCACCCTTGGTGTGAGCGGTTCTGTAGGCAGCGGTGATAACAACGTCATCGGGGTGCTTCTGAGTGAGCTGGTCAATGGCAGCACTGGAGGTGGCGTTAGGGCAGATCTGATTAGAAAGCTGAGACAGACGTTCCATTGTGTATGTTTTTTATTAGTAGATTGGGGATATAAAAAAAAAAATGTAATAATTAAAAATGTATGGGAAATTAAAAAGAAGAAGAAAAGAAATCAAAGTGGAAGTGAGTAGGCTTTTATATTTGGGAAAATTTCAGAAGTTTAAAAAATGGCGGGGATGGAGGAAAGAGTCGAGAACAGAGAAAGCGAGGCCATTGAAAGAAATTTGCGAGAATCCAAATTTATGAAAGTTTCTTTTTAAAAAAAAAATAGTAATAGTAAAAGAAATCCAAGAGTCTCGGTATAAACACATATTTAGACAATCGGTCTCTTGTCGGCAGGTGTGTCCTCCAATTCGCCTGAAGATTCATTGGCAATTGGGGTCTGGGGAAGAGCAAGCAAATTGTAAGAAAAAAAATAAAAAAGGGACCTCGGCACTTGAAGGGTCAAAACTGCCTCACTGTGATTACATCAGCAACATCAACATGATCAAATGCAGCTTGACGTGAATGAATGCAAAAAACGAAACTGATCAAGTGTGTATGTATTATCATTCAAGTAATAAATTTCTTTAGCTTTGCAAAAAAAAGTTTTTCTTAACTCTTTTGTAATCACAACATAATTAGCACACCTTGTTTTTCAAACCGTAATGAATGAACTTATATAGATATTATTAGCTACTGAATAATTAATCTATACCTGTTATATCTTATATTAATCGATCAGATTTCCTCCCTGATGAAGATTTAACCATTTTTACTGACAAACAGAGAGCGATGATAAAGTAATAAGAATATTTGATAATGTTTAATAATAGTATGCGATAACCTTTTGAGCTATCTATGACTATGGCACATATATCATTTACACTACTATTTTTTATTTAAAACGTCTAGCTTTAGGAGTGTTTAAATTTTTTCTCACTCCCGGGTTTAACCTGCGCCATCAGGCCTCACACAGGAAAATCTGCCCAGCTAGTTAGTAATTCTCAGGACTAGACCGGTTTCAATTTTTTTTTTTTAGTTTTTTGAAATAGCACGGATATTTTAACCCATTGCGACAAGCTTTGTGAACCCTTTCGCCGAGGCACTCAGGCGGATCATAAGAATAGGTTTTTCGGTCTTGTCTAAAACTTTATGCGGTACAAGTATAACCCCTTTTTATTTATAATATAATTCCTTAATTTTTATCTAGAGTTTGGTCAATAAATCATAATATCAATAATATATTACTATCTAAGCTTGGGAGATGTTGAATTTATTTATTTATTTTAATTTATTTTAATTTTTTCTTTTTTTTTTTTTGATTTTAATTTTGTGGGGAATAAAGCCTCTCCCTCAACACCTCCATTATCAGTATCCCTTTCTAAAAAATAATGCACCATATGGTAACTCTATATTCACGTGCAAAAGTTTACATGTATCACATGACTGACTCTTTCTCTCAAATAGATGTAAAGGTCTATTGCCCAAAGTTCATATCCCTTCTTTCTCATGCTTTTGGTTATCATAACAAAATGGGCCATACAAATATTGGTCTCTTTCCCCTATTATTTTTCTTTTTATTATACACACGTTGACTCTATGCTTTAATATCGGGGAAAACAAATTGAAAAAAAATAATAGCGCAAGAATTTTTCGGCCGGCTTGGCTGATCCAAAAGAGACCCTCGCGCTCCCGCTTTATACTTACAGTCTGAATGCACTGAAGTGTACGTAAGCATGAACTCGTCGAAATTGTTAATATAGCACAGAGGTTGAAATTAGTATTAGTTAAAATCTTTTGTCACGAAATATATGGAATGTCTTCGAATGGACCTTTTAATTTTATATATTGGCAATTTGTGTTATGCGGCCGTCTATTTTGATTATTAGTTTCAGGCAGTATGTATCTAATAATTATCTTGTTTTTAATACAGTTATTATTATTATTATTATTATTATTATTATTATTATTATTATTATTATTATTATTATTATTATTATTATTATTATTATTATTATTATTATTATTATTATTATTATTATTATTATTATTATTATTATTATTATTATTATTATTATTATTATTATTATTATTATTATT
>JAJMRT010000146.1:0-42814 GCA_030558065.1 Geotrichum phurueaensis
GCCTATCCTCACACACTCTGTAAAGAGTCTGGTCAGGAGGGTCCTGAATGGTTTGACCTTCCAGGCATGCTTGATAGCAATCGTCTTAACTCCATCAGGGCCAGCGGCCTTGTATGGAGATTGAGTCGATATGGCTTCTTCAATTTCTCTGACCTTGAGCTTGGGCCACCTATCGTCTCCCTCTCTGCAGAAAGAAACTATAAGCTTTTTATTTTGAATGTACCAAGACACAGCTTCTCTACAAGCCGTTTTCAAGCAGATGCTAGCTAGCGGATTGGTGTGATCACTGGCTTTTTTTAGTTTCCATGATATGGTGGTAATTAAAAGAGGTTAACAAATGACGCTTGTAATTTTCTCAACTCGAGGTTCATTCTAGGAATTTTAAAGACACTCGACATTTTCCTTCGTCTTTTTAACACATTTTCTGGCAATGTTTTCAGGAATTGGCTGCAGCTCTCAGACTAGATGTAGAAGAACATGAGGCCAGATGACTTCATTTAAGATAGATGCTGATCTCTTTTAGTTTCCTATTATGGTTGAGGCTAAAACAAAATACCACTCAAGGCGCTCTCTACTGACATAAATATTAAACCATCTCGCACACGTACAGCACACAAGTCGCATAAACTAGAGTACTTTCAATAATAATAATGATAATAACGATATTAATGTAATTATATCTTGACCAAAATTTTGATGCTTCTTCCAAAAGCCTGTAGGGCTTACCTTAAATCCGCAGAGTAAATTTAAAATAGACCAACGTTAGTTTATTTGAATTTCTGCTCAAAGATCCACTGATTCTATAGAAAGCTAATTTGCAGTAAATTGTAATTACATGGTTATCAGTCTTATATTAGTATTATCTCGCACAATAAGATAATTTTATAGAAAGAAGTCAGCTGCTTTAAAGTTTGCTTAGGCAATGACAAAAGTATTTAAACCTCAATTTCAATGCGCATGAGCTAAGACAAAAAAAAATAAAATGAAATAATAATAAAAAAAGCCTATTGCAAGTTTCTAATCATTGCAAATATTTTCATTGCTACAACTACTCCAAGTTGAAACTTTCAGTTCTTTCTAATCAATTCTTGATCTTTATGGTCCTTCAAACTAACAAATATTCTAATTAACTATGATTATATGCTACTTCTTTTTTCAAATAATAATCTCTGTTTAATAAATTGAACAATTCAACTGATTTCTTGGCAACCGATGATAACATCATTTCAATAGATTCACTGAATACTAAAACTGCTTGAAATACTGAATCTTTTGTGAACTATGAGAAACCTACAAGCTAAATGTGAAACCACAGGACCTAATCAATACTCCACTGCTAGGATAGATTATAAAATGTCCACTGCACATAAACAGCTAAGATATATAGCTCAACTTCGACCTGTGCAAATTTAGTCAATATTTATTCATATATGGTTTTTCTAAGTATCCTAACTCAAACCAGGCATAAATCCTTTTTTTTTTTTTTTTCAACGTTTTGAAACCCTTTTTTTTACAGATTTTTAAATACAAGATTTTATTTTCAATTTATTTTAAAAAAAAATTGAATTAAAAGGTACCTTTTTAATGTGAAATAGCACAAGTCTGTAATAGCTCTACATCATTAGCATGTAGATTTGAGCGTTACAAAAAACATCTCATCTAAAAATGAATAGAGTTGTTTCTAAAACTAGCCAACTTAAAACCTTGTTAAAATACGTTTTGATAAGTTTTGAGATATAAAATAGGAACAATCAAAATTATTAGAAACGTTTACCGGAGACGTTTTAAAGTTTTAGATTAAATAAAATATATATATATATATATATATATATAGGATGGTTAGCGTAACTGCATACTGTGCCACACTACCTCAGTGACAATCCTGACGGGTTTCCCTTGCCACACAAACCCGATTTGTGAAAAATTCGGCGCCATAGAAGCAAACAGAACAACATGCGAACAGTATAGACCCTCCCCTTCCAGACATGGGGGTCACAACAAACCTGAAATAAACGTCTTCTATGTATAGCTAAATAAGTTGTAAGGACAATAAAACTAAATATATATATCTAAGATTTAAAAAAATAACTCAATACTTACACTCACTTAAATCTTCAAAAAATGGGGCTTGAAATTTGCTTTTACATAGTTAATTTTTTCCCCCTATAATAAGTTAACTGGAAACTTGTCTTCCAACCCAGCATGATTATAGTCTTACCACACACCAAAAGATTTGGCCTATAAAAAAACATTAATCTTAGAAGAAGAAAAAAAAAGGATTTTGATCAGTGTACGCCATTTTGGCTAGAAATTTATGTACTACCTTTAACAAAAGTCTAGCAAGACTTTAAAAATAGCAATCTAATAGCTTGCATTTGAAACTTTCTCAAACCAAACCTTGCAAATTGAACGTTTTGCGCTGAGATCTGTTATATGGCGTAAGACTTGAGTCAGCTTTAATCCATTTTAAACTGGCCTGAGCTTGACCATTTATATTTTCTAGAAATCAAGCTAGGGCTTCTCTTAATAACTTACCGGCCAATTTTAATTCATGTAAATAACTGCAGTTTAAAACTAATTTGAAAAAAATTGCTTAAATTGTATTATTTAGCAGATTGTGAATAGATAAAACTTTTTTTAAATATTAAAAAAAAAAACTGCGGGAACATGCTCACAAGTGAGAGGTGAATTAAAACCACGTTTTTAATTTTTATTTTTTTTATTTTTTTGCGGGCTTTTAGCAGATTTCGGCCAAGGGCAGAGAATAAAAATATTATGGAATGTGCATGTAGATAATTATTTGTTTCGACTTTAATGGAATTTCATTCTGTTTGCTGGCTGATGGTAAGGGAGATTCTTTCCTCTAGAATTTAGAATAGTGGGGGTTGAAGTAGTTTGGTTTACGAGTTTGGGGGTCGTGTAAGTCAAGATGGAGTTTCAAGATATATTTTAGCATTAAGACAAGAGACTGTAAGTGGAAACGCACGTTCTATTTAGTGTAAAGCAATTGAAATTTAAATGATTTCATGTTTGCCATTAAGCAACTGTTTAATTCAAGTCAAGCATCTATATGTATAGGTGCTTGCTCGCTTTTCATGTAAGTGGAATGTAAAGAAATCGCAATTTATTAGGTTAAATCTTTTAGCTCAACAGTTTTTATTTATGCTGCAATGTGGATTCAGGATTAACTACAGTACTCCAGCTAGATTTTTATTATCAATGTTAACCTGTTTTATCAACAAAGTTCTGATTAGAAACAAAGTCCCCGTGCTACCGCGTGCTTAAATCTGTTACAAAAAAAAAAAAAGCACTTCCTTTCTCAAAGGTTTTTTTTTTATCATACCAGCTCATGCCACCATGGTAAAAGTGATCAACCCCCTGTTCAGGTTGCATTTACATGCAGGGATGGTTTTTTATTTTCATTTTTTTTCTAAAAAAAAAGTAAGGAGGTAAGAAAGAGAGAGGGGGGTTATTCAGGGAAAAAAAAAAAAAAAAAAAATAAAATAAAACAAGGAGTACCGTAATACCATAGTGTATTTGCTTTTGATCTGTTTGTAACTAATCGTTATTTCAAGATCTGTGTCAAGCGAGGGTTCCGAGAACGTGATTACTGAGCTTAGATCTTAAGGGGTGCAGCTTAGATAGAATAACACGCTTATTTCTCGCTGGAACAGTCTACTTGCAAAAGCTCGGCTGTTGATTGAGCGTCGTTTCTATTGGTATCGTGTAGTCTCTGTGCTGTGCTGGTTCTCTAAATAGTGGTAGATGTCTATCATCACTTCTTTCGAAAGTTGAGAAATATTCTTCATTGTTCGTGGAGTTCTGGCTCTACCACTTCAGGGAAACTGATCTGCTCTGTGACTACACGAACTTTTCACTTGTTTGTTCTGCCACTTATATAATCCCATGTGTTGTGCCTTGTGTCTTAAGACTTATTTTTGTGCGTCGCCCAGGGCTTATGTTAAGGCAACTAAATTTGAACTAGTCTATTGTGACAATCCGTAAAACCAGATAATCTTGTTATTCGGAAAAAGCCAGGGCCCGACTGCGGTAACTACCGTATACCGACTATTAGACTGGTTCATTTGAAGCCTTACTACCAAAGGAAGCCAGATCATCAATGATTCAGCAATAATGGTTTGATCTTAAATCTCGTGTCGCCTCTTTTCAAGCCACCGTTATATCTTAGCCTGGTTATAGCGTCTATGTCTCTATCTTATTATTTACAACCTGTTTTAGGCCGCTGATGTATGGAAACCCCTCAACAAACTGCCATTTGTCATCTACCATAAGTCTTGCATAAAAGAGGATAAGTTATCATGTGATCTCAAGATAAGAGGGGGAACACATTAAAAAAAACCAAAACCGAGGTAGGGCTCTATCAAGTTATCAAGATTGGGAGGGAAAAAAACAGACATTACATATACTTTTTATGTTACTTTGAGTAATACATACACTAAAACTCAATGAAACAAATCTACTTCAGACTGATTCCAAAAAGCTTAAATCATAAGCATCAAAGCCTAAGCCTTTTTTCTATCCCCTTTCCTTTACCACCCATCAGTTCTATTTCGTATCATGGCAATCGCATCGGTGATTAGTGAAAATCTTATCTTGATTCTGGATTTTTGTATTATCTAACAGTGAATTATATATACAGATTCTTTGCTGAGGTTACAGAAAGAAGAGAGCTTATTTAAATATCTATCGTTACTTATCATCATAATCATTATCAAAGGCAGAAGCGGCATCTGTCTATTTGCAAATGTAGTATTCGCTGCTGTCCTCGTCCTCGGGAACCTCGAGCTCTTTGATGATTCCAGACTTGACATTATATACCACGCCATGCACATCAAGGTCGCCATTGGCAACGGCATCCATCACAAGATCGTTACGTCTAATGTTGTGAACCTGCGCCACGACGTTCAGCTCCACCAACCGATTCGCCTTTTCATGAGGATCAGTGATTCTGTCAAGCTCGTACTTGTTTTTGGCCTTAACATCGCGAATCGCCTTGAGCCAGTTGTCAATAAGACCGAGTTTTTTCGTCGTGAGTGATGCCCAGACACCACCGCAATCGTAGTGTCCACAAACAATAATATGTCGGACTTTCAGAACCTCAACAGCGTACTGGATTACCGAGAGTGAGTTCAAATCACCGTTTGGCATCACATTGGCAATGTTTCTGTGCACAAACACCTCACCAGGCAACAGATCAAGGCAGGCCTCACTGACTCTGGAGTCGCTGCATCCAATCCACAGGATCTGGGGACTCTGACCCTGTGCATTCGTAGGGAAAAGTGACGGCCGCGCTGTCTGCATGCGGCTTGCCCAGGCCGTGTTTCTAGCCAGGAGCTTGGATAAGCCGTCTCCGGCAGCAAATCTAAAGAGGTTTTTCGGAGGCATTGTTGAAGGATCAATCTATGAGATGCAAAAAATGTTTTGTTGTAAAAAAAAAAAAAAAGAGAACCAATGAATTCCAGATGGAAACTAAGGGGGGATGGTTTTTATTGTTGTTATTATTATTGTCAGTGTTTCAACTGGTAAAGAGAAGAAAGAAAATTTTTTTGTGAGAACGATCTTGATTTCATATTTATATGTTTGAGTAATAATCAAAGCTTGATTGGAATGAACCTTTCCCCAAACAAAAAATACACCCCAAAAAAAAAAAAAAAGACTCCTAATCATTGCCGATAACAAAGAAGCGTGTTTTCAATCGAAGTGTATACAATATAAACTGATTGATTGATTTTTGTTTTTCATGGAGGGCTCCGAGGGGGTAATTGAACATGACTCTACAACGACGCAGTGATGGTGACCAAATGTCCCGGCGCTTCTGACGGCATGGCAAGCCATGGGGGAATCACCCACAAAATTGACAAAAAAACCTATGGAAAAAGTCTCTGTTTAAGGTTTGAGGCTAGTTGAAGCTTGCTCAATTATGCAGGATTTGTGCATATGGTTGCTCTGCTAATGCATTATTACGTTATCGGAGTTGCCTATTTTCTTTATAATGCGGCTCATAGTTTTTCCCCATAGAAACCACACGGGAAATGTTGAGAGTACAGGGTTGGTGATAATCCCCACGCAGCCAGTAAAAGAAGATGGCACAAAACAAGACGGGAAATTCAACGGAGGTGGGGTTTTTTTGTTTAAAACTCAGGGCCCAGCTGTCAAATAATGATGTTTTAATATTGCCAGAGCAGCCTTATGTCATCTCGGTTAGTTGCGGCTTTCTTAAGAAATTTGCCATGATTGAACCAGATTCAATATTATTCCATAGCATATTGAGAAACAAACCTTTGAAAAAAAAAAAACCCACAAGTGTAAAATGTGTCGCAAAACATGTACACTTACAAAGAGTCATTGAGCACTTATTGATAGATACCGATCATAATGAAGATTGGCAACCGATCATTCTAATAAACAGCAATGAAGACAAAGCAATCTGTTGCTTTTACAAGCAAGTATAAGCAATACTGGAATATGTAGCTTAAGTACTGTACGTAGGTCGATCGTGAATTAACAATTTTGGCTCTTCTTACATCGTATTGGTAATATAGCTGCTGGCAAACGGTACATACCACTTGTGTGTGTCCTACCAAACTTGTGAGAATCAAAAACCTGTTTTCAAAATGACCATGAAATGACAGGAGAAGTGAATTCTTTTTTGATCAAAAAAAAAAAAAAAAATAATTGGCCATCGTTAAGAAAAAGTTCAAATGTCAATTATTAACATAAACGGTTATTTACCGCTTGTGGACCTAGGCGTTCCTTTCTCCAGGTTCTAGAAAAGTATTGGAACATAAAGCTGCAGATGATAGACGGGTCCCTGAACATATGCAAAGACATTATAACGGTTCAATAAAGTCTTCTCTACCCTTAATCAATTGGAAATATTTTTTTTAAGTAAATGAACAATAAAGCACTGTATTCTGCATTGTTAGTTATACTTTCAACAAAAAAAACGTAAAAGCAGTAATTTGCAGTACTCGAGTCTCTAGTAATCGCATCTTATATCGCTAAAACCCAGTTTCTAATTTTGAACTTGTCTGTAATTCGCTCCAAATGAGAATTCTTTGAAAAAAAATGATTTTAATATGCGCAGTACTTCATTTTAAAATAATATGTATGTATATATCTAACTAGAAGCATTATAAAATAAGACTAAGAAATCAATATAGTTCTGTAAAGAGTCTTTGTCCCAAGTAGCTATGATATCCTATCCAGACCTTTTTTTTTCCTAGGAAAAAAAAAAACAGCTATGAAACTTGGTACTTAGACAATTTAAAACACAAACTTTAAATACTAAGTCTGAAAAAAACCGTTTGAAAAATTCTGACAACCTGAGTTGTTTCTTTCCTGACCTTCTTTACCTCACTTTTGATGGTTGATTTGCTGCTAGTAGTCCCTTCCCCTCCAGTTCATTATTACTTCCACCAATGCCCAGAGATTCTAAGAAATCTCGATCAACTACCAAATTTCAGCAAACAAACCAATCTATCATTGATACCAAGAATGCACGCTACATAAAGCTCTATCAACTACTGCTCCAGATTTTTAAGGGCGACAAGAACACGCTTTTTGTTCCCCGGCTACCCAAACTGGCTGATGAGCCTGTCAATCCCAGTGACATATACACACTGATAGATTTGTCAAATATCTTTATTGGGTTTCAAAAAGCAGTCTATGAAAACTATCCAAAGTCTTTGGGAAAGGTAACGTCGATCAAAATGGACATGGAAGCACTGGATTTGATCCTTCAAAGAGGACGGACTTTTATCAGTAAAAGTGTCTGTGGAAGCTATCCAAAGAAGAATATGTCAATGACTTATGTTTATCATGCCATGTTTGATCAATGCCGGTCGATTGGCTACGAAGTAACCGTTATGGACCGGGTGCCGAGCCAGGAAGAAGGCGAAGGAGTAAAGGAACATGGCGTGGACGAAATGCTCTCCTTTCAAATTTTGGGAATCATCTTATCAAATAAGAAAACTCCAGGAACATTAGTACTTACCACGGGCGATGGTCAGATGTCAACCCTGGCTGGAACAATGGGGTTCTATCCCGCCGTGGAAAAGGCCTTGGCAAATGGATGGAGGGTAGAATTGTACTCCTTCGGAGGGAGTTTGAGCCAGAATTGGGTAAGACTCCGAGACTCTGTAGGCAGCTCCGAGCGATTTAGAATTATTTATCTTGATGAATTTGTAGAAGTTCTGCATCAGAAGGAGTTCAGTTCGTTTGTCTAAATTTGATTATAAAGCCAGCCAAAAAAAAAATAAGGCTTGAGTTGGCCACCAACACAAAAGTCAGGTTTGCCTCTAATATTGTTTTTTTTTTTTCTTTTTAATTTTTCTTTCATCAAACCTCCATTGGGAGTTTCTTTTCTTCTCGCCATGCACACAAACCACAATCGATCTAATGCCACCAAAGTATGTATACTGTCCTTTTTTTTAAACCATTCACCGATTTGTACTAATGATAACCCCCTCAGATCAGACATTAATAAGGCAACATGGGAAGAGTCCGAGGTTCCCGCGGTTTGCGAGAATTGTCTTGGATCTAATCCATATGTCCGCATGATTCGCGAGAAGTTTGGCGCCGAGTGCAAGCTCTGTACGCGTCCATTCACCATGTTTCGATGGCTGCCCGAAAAGGGGGCAAAATACAAACGAACATCCATCTGTCTGACTTGCGCGCGGCAGCGGAACTGCTGTCAGTCATGTTTAATGGATTTGACTTACGGGCTGCCGATAGCTTTAAGAGACGCCGCGTTGAAGATGGTTGGGGATGGTAGTACCTCGGTGCACGAAAATTCAAACGCTGTGATAAAGCAGTACATTGCGCAAAACTTTGAGGGCTCAGATGAGGCCTCATTGGATGCCGCGAAAAGAAGAGCTCTGGAGGAGTCAGAAGCTGCAAAACGACTGCTTCAGAGTCTTGCAACCTCCATGCCATATTACAAGCAGCAACTCCGACAAGCCGCAGCATCGTCACCCGCCTCTCGTCTTATAAAGGAATCATCCGACGAGAAAAGTAATCAGGCAATATCAGTTGAAGTTTCAAAGCTGGCATCCAAGCTGCCACTCAACGGTACGGCTAAACCCCCCAGCGATCAAACTATCATTTCTTTATTTATCATGGGCATTGAAGAGGACCTCCCAGAATATTTGATTAAAGCGCATTTTAGTCAGTTTGGCAAAGTCACATCCGTTGTCTGTGTTCATCGTGCAAAGTGTGCTTTTGTCAATTTCGCCGATAGACAGAGTGCCGAGAATGCTGCATTAAAGGGCTCCACGCCAGAAGGTTCGGGAAAGCTGGTCATTAAAGGCTGCAAACTAAGACTCGCGTGGGCAAAACCACGGTCCCTGGGAACCACAAATGCGGAGCATACTCGGTTGGGCCAAATTATTAGAAAGGCCATGAAGCAAAGAGACTACAAGGAAAAACACCGAACGGGATATTCAAATAGCAAGGGCGCTAGCTCGGGTGGAAATAGCAGCGCTGCTGAAGTTAAGCAGCTTCCCTTGCCTCCCGGCGCTACCAAGACAGTATACAAATCACAGCAGTCAAATTTTGAATTGTAGTAGTGAAAGGGGACAAAGTAAAATTAATATATACACAATAATTTATTTACTTGATAAGTTAAAAGCGGCCGTTCCCAATGGGTTGCCGACCGTGCAGTGAGCCAAAAGCAGACCCTGGCCTTTTGTCCGTAGGGTAGGGCTTTCGCTGACTTCGTTCGTCTGAGACTGGCTCGCCTCTGGTGCGAGGCTTGTAATTCTTGATATTTTCGCTACTAAAGGGAAGTGGCTGTCGCATCTTGATAGGGGAGTTGTTTAAAGACAGGTTGTTAAAAGAAGAAAGATCAACTGTATGTGTTTTGCCGTGTAATGATGTTGACCGTGTTCCTGTTCCGATACTGCCTTGATACGATCCACCAAACTTGTTGCTTTCATGACGTTTCACAGCAGCACCTTTCTCATCCACATCAGCTAACTTTCTCACGTCTGAGTGATGATGAGGATAATGATGATGAGAGGAATAATTGCTCACAGAGCTTCTAGTCCGCGGTGGGGGAGACATTGGTCGATTTTCAGATTGCGATTCAAGGTTAATAGAAGCCTTGATGTTGCTCATAGAAGGACTGTTTCTGAACCTTGAAACAGGAATGTGACTGCTTCCTTCTTGTAGGGAGTCTCCCTTGTTGGACATTCTTGAGTTTGGTCTAGGGCGAGGTGGTGATGATTGGTTATTGCTTGCGGCAGTAGGTGTTGAATGCTTGACCGATGATAAAACGGGTTTCGGCAGAGACGACTTAAAGGTTGCAACCCGTGATTCGAGGTTTTTCATTTGATCGAGCATGCCATGGATTTTGCGCAAGCTCCGGGACGAGTTCATCTTCATATCAGAATCAACGAGATGCTTGTGGTGCTGAAGAGTGTGGTTGCTGCTAGATGTAGATCGCTTATCTTGGCCACTAGATATACTAGTGAGTCGACTAGGTCTCCGAGAAAGTTCATGGGAAGAGTGTCTATTCTCCTTATTGCCGTTTGTTGAAGTTGACGATGATAATACTTCAATTTTGTGTTGCGCAACTGCAAGTTCCTCATTTGCATCACGAAGTTCATCTTTCGTGCGTTGTAGTTCGATCTGAATATCATCGCGGCTGGAAAGTTCAGCCTCCAGCATTGCAATTTGCTCTAAAGAATTGTGATACTTTTCTTCAATATCTTCTAAAGTAGACTGGGTTATTCTAAAAAAGGAAAAAAAACGATAGTTAGAACATGAGCGAGGACAAGATAACATGGGATTCGACATACCGCTCCATTCGCTCCATATCGTCGTTTGTCATTTCAATTTCACGTAAGCGACCGTAGGCCTCTTTATGAGCAGTTTGTAACGTAACAATTTCCCTTTGAAGAGAGGCCTGTGATGCAGCAAACTCTTTTTGAAGCGTTCTGTGTTTTGTCTAATATTCGAGAGTGTTAGAGACTGTAAATAGAGCGAAAGACGACGCGTAAACATACCTTATATTCACCGAGCTCTACATTGAGCATGTTGATAGTGTTCTGCAATGTTTTGTGGCGCTCTTCTGACTCTTCCAGTTCCATCTCAAGCTCACGCTCAAGCTCTCTGGAAGAGGCCTGAAACTCGGCCATCTCGGCCTCTAGCTGAGCGATCTGGTCCTTTGCCTGTTTGTAGGCTTCAAAGTCAGACCGCGACATAATATTGTGATGGTAATGTCAAAGAGATTTGATCTTAAACTAGTTGTTATGGAATAGAAAGTGTGGGGGGCGAGACTAGTGAGTAGCAGAAAGAAAGGGAAAAAAAGGCCGTTAGAGAAAATAAAATTAGACTGGACGTGCTTCTCACTTGGTGATGGTACCGATGAGCGTGACAATCCGCAACGAAGATTTTTATTTATTTTTATTTATTTTTATTTATTTATTTACTTTTATTTATGTTTTGTTTGTTTCCTTGTGCTGCTTTGGAGCTTTGTTAAGAAGGTAAATTTAATAAAGATTTGTAATAAATATTAATCAAATAGTCAGCATGACTCAGTTGCTGATACATAATTGTTATACATGCCTTGATATATGCGTGCCCAAATATACTCCCTTTTTGTTACTCCTAACCCTATGTGCTTTTGCTGGCTGTTGCTTGGTGAGAATATGGCTACGTGTTATTCATTTTTTTTTCAAAACTGACCCCCAGGAACACCAACCCTTTCTTTCCATCATTCTTCAATCAACACCCACTGCCATCTCCCCAGAACCCCACTTAATCTTAATATCTTGCAATGGTATGTGTTGTTTATAGCTTTTTCTTTGACAATTGTTGGTTATTAACGATTTGTTATGTTTCTTAGGTCGTTTTAGCTGCTTCTCTTTGCACCCGTGGTGGTAAAACTATCGTCACTAGACAGTTTCGCGAGATTCCTAAGGATCGGATCACTGCGCTGTTGGCTAGCTTCCCCAAGCTGACCAGCTCCGGTACTCAGCATACTACTGTTGAGGACAACGACGTCCGCTATGTCTACCAGCCAATGGAAGATTTTTACCTTGTTTTGATAACGAACCTGCAATCCAATATTCTGCAAGATATCGACACCCTCCACTTGCTCGGCCAGGTTGTCTCATCAATTGTTCGCCAGATTGATGAGCGCGAAATTATTAACAACTCTTTTGAAATTCTCTCTGCTTTCGACGAGGTTATTTCCTTGGGCTACCGCGAAAACTTGACTCTGTCGCAGGTTAAGACTTTCCTCGAGATGGACAGTCACGAAGAGAAAATTCATGAAATCATTCAAAGAAACAAGGAGCTTGAGGCCGCCGAGGAGAGAAAACTCCGTGCTAAGCAATTGGAACTCAAGAATAAGGGATCATCCAGACGCGATTTTGGATCCCAGCCGAGCTTTTCATCATTTGGATCCAACAATATCGTTCCTCAACATTCTACCCCATCGCCATCATCGTACGAAAGTGAGGAAAAACCTGTCAAGAGTTTGGGCACCAGCTCTTTGCGCGGCAAGGGCTTGCAGCTTGGTAAAAAGAAGACTGGTGCTTTACATACACTAAGAGGCAGTCTGGGTAGCGAAGCGGAAACCGCTCTGCTAATGGACAACGCCGCCTCGGTTCATAACAGCTCGAATTCTATTGCACAGAATGGCACCAAGAAAACTGATGACGAAATTGAAAACGACGGTATCCACATTGCTATTAAGGAAGAAATCAGTGCAGTTGTGGAACGCATGGGTAATGTCAAGAGTGCAGAGGTCAAGGGCAGCTTACAACTGAGAATTGCTGATCCGGAACTTACTCACATCGAAATTCTTGTTGCTGCTGATGGTGCTAGCAGCCACTACAGAACTCACCCCAACGTCGATAAGAATGCATTTTTAAAGAACAAGGTCATCAAGCTTAAAGACCCTCGCCGCGGATTTCCTGCCAACAACCAGCAACTCAGTGTCCTGCGCTGGCAACTGAGCAGTAATAATGTTGAGGAGCCGTTGGTTCCATTGGAGTTCCACTGCTGGTTTGTTGAAGCTGATAATGGAGGAGTTTCGGCTATTGTTGAATACGAGCTGATTGACGGTTATGATGAGACTCTTGAGAATGTTGTTGTCAAGATTCCCCTGAGTCATAGTGTTGGAGAGGTCTCGGTGACAAACGAGCAAGACTACGAGTGGAACCAGTACGACGACGGCTTGGAGTGGATCATTCCTTCTATTGCTCCTGGCACTGATTCTGCGAGTGGCTCCTTTGAATGGGTTGTCAACGGTGCTGTCGAAGAAGAAGACTTTTTCCCTATGGGCGTTGACTTCAAGGTGTCACAAGCTCTGTCCAGCTTTGGTAAGGTGGACGTGTCAGACGTTGTTTCAGCTTCCGACGAGAGCGTGTCTTTGCCTTTCAAGAAGGATATCATTGTGGGCACTGACAGCTTTTCTATTGTCTAAGATCATTATATAATTGTTAGAACAGATTAGTATACTTGGGATTGATTTATATATGCTTTTAACTATTTTTTTTTTTTTTTTTCATGTACAACTACATGTCCCTATCACTATGTGATCGTGGATCAGGATCAAATTTAATATCTTTGCTAACTCTTTTATTTTTTGAGCTTATTCACCATTGACTGAGACTTACATAAGTCGAACTGTAGCAGGAGGGGTCAATACCCCTTTAAATTTCTACTGCAACTCAGTTCAACCAGAGTTCTTTATTTCTAGATATTTCTTCAAAAAAAAGTAAAATAAAAAATAAAAAAAGAGAATTACAATAATCAATGGCTAAATTTACACTTGATACCCTCCCTCCGGAGATAATAGATCTCATTATTGAGCAATTGATTCTTGTGACGCATAAATATGATCTTTCTGCCAGCCCCTCATACACACTATTCAGAGATTGGAACCCTATCGACCCCGCCGATGATTTACTTTCACTTGCTCTCGTCAATAAATCATTGTCAGCCAAGGTCTTCAAGGTCTTGTTTGCTAATTTTGGAACCAGCTCTTTTATCACTGTCAATAAACTTTCAAAAGGGGATTCGTTTAATCATGATGAGTGGATGACTTCAATATCATCTTGCGTTTGGTTTCGCTTCTTCCATGATTACAATCTCCCTGCTCATTCATTTCTACATTATGATAAAAAAGAGAGGTTTTATCTCGACTATGAGACCCTAAACACTCCATCACCCTTCATTTTGGAATGGGTTCAACATCTTTATATTTCAAGCCATCTTCAGAATAACCAGGTTGTGTTTACATTAAGCAGTGATATATGCAAACCGGAACTTTTTCCCAAGCTGAGCCAACTTTCACTCATTTTATATCAGGACAATGCTCCTTTGCAGGATGAAGCTATAATACCAGGTATTCAAAATCTAATTCGACACTCTCGTAACAGAATTACCTGTCATATATATCAACGGACCGGGGAATGCAAAGAGCTTTTGATCCCATTGTTGGGCATGGAAAAAGATCTTCTTGAGTCGGTGAAAACACTAAATTTGAGTGTGGGAGGTTCTTTTTATGTTGAAAAATACGTATTCAGTCAAATCCCGCTTATGAAAAACCTCGACAAAATTGACGTTCTCTATAATGGTTTTGGCTGGGATTCCTCCTTTGAACTTCTGCCCAACTCGATGGCGATTTCTAGTATTAGCACGCTTACTGCCGACCTGCCACTTTCAGAGGTTGAACTTTCTATCCAAACTGGTCTTACAAAACCAGAGTGGAGTATTCCTGCTAATTTAGAATGTTTGACGGCTGGGGTCGATATGTTTTATCCTACTTTCTCTGCCAGTGATTTGGACCGGTTTAACCACATCACGCACTTGGAATTAGATTTTAGCTTTTGGAAACGCGCAGCCAACGAGTTGAGGGGAATTCCAAATATTCCAATCAAGAATCTGACCTCGCTTGCTTTGCATAGTCTGGAAGACTGGCACATTTACACGAATATTTTGGCCAGGCTGGTTAGCCAAAACCCTGGACTTGTGAATCTCTTAGTCAATGGTCTGGAATCAAATGAGATGGAACCTCTCCTTCCTTTGCTCCATAAGATTGAAAAGTTAGAGATCCTGAGTGACAAATTTCTTCATGAATCTAATGCTGATCCCTATGAGGACAAATCTTTTGATGCTTTGGGCCATATCCTCAATAGCACCCCCAACTTGAAGTTAATTTTTTTGCCCCTTGGTAAAAACAGCGTCTCTTTTAGCAACCTTTGTGCATTAGCCGAATCAATCCCCGAACGGCAACTGGAAGTCATTCATATTTACGCTCTAAACTTTGTTTACCCTGAAGAAAGATATAGAAAACTAGGACCGCTGGCTCCCAGTGACATATTTATCCCGGCTCAGGAGGATGGAATCTCACAGGAGCTGAGTGACAGACTGTTAGCTCAAGTTTATGCCTCTGTTCAAACATACAGCGATTCGCGATTCCCGGACTGTATCAGAAATGCTGGTATCATAGACTTTAAAAAGCTGAGACAATTGGTTTGAAAATGGCAATAGTTAGTCAAGCCTCAATGTTTTTTTTTTCTATGATTGATGTTTTTTGTTTGTTTTTTTTGTTTTTTTTGTTTTTTTTGTAACAAACAATATTGGAGCTCTACAAAAAACACACACACACACACGCACAAATATTATTTCAGTTTAGGACTCCTTGGTTGTCAGCAACCTCGGAGGCTTTTGGCATGAACTTTACTCAAGGGTATGCACGAAAAATAATGATAAAAATATATATAAGCAGTCAAGATCATGATTGAAAAAATTATTTTGTTCAACCAAAAAGAGTAATTTTTGATAATAAAAAAAAAATGCTTTTAAGGGTTTTTTTAAAAAAATCACATTAAGAAACTTAAAATTTTCAATCTGGGGTAATAAATTGGCTTAATTTTTTGGATTGGGGTCGGGGGTTTATATGGGCTGGCCTTGAAAAATGGGTTCCCTCCAATGGATTCTAGTTTATTTTAATCAATTATCCAAGTAAATCAAAACTTAATTGGTTTTCTTTTGATGAATTTTTAAACGGTTTAGAAATTGAGTCTTTCAAGAAAGAAAAAAAAAATCATTGACAAATGACAACGGCCTTGTACATGACAGTTTTTTTTTTTTTTTGGTTTTTTGTTTTTTAGATGTGAATATTCATAAATGGACAACAACATTTACCGTCTTGTTTTCGTTGGCAAATTTCAATTCTTTGCTTTTCAACTTTACGAGATTTCTCTTCCGACCCATGCAATATTCCAAGAGCTTAAAATTATCTTACAAAAAAAACAACCTCGGGAGCTAAACTGCAAGCTGGCTATAAAAATGAATTGGAAAACTTTGAACTGACTATTCAAACCACGCTGTATCGTGGCAGGTGTCCGCACTAAAATCCTTCAAAAAGATAGCACAGTTGTCAATCCCTACGAATTTTTTTTCAGACAATCTTGATTTTCATCAAAGCTATTGATGTATGTATACGTTATTCAAAAAAAAAAAAGTTAAAAAAGTTAAACAAGTCTAGAAAATTCATCTACTACGTCCCCGTAACTCGCAAGAGCATGAGCCAAGATCTTGTAAATTTCAATTCCCAAGTTCATACAAAAATATATATATATATATATATATATTTAAAAATAGAGGTCTTGACTTTTTACTGCACAAATTTCTTTGTCCGGTTACTTAATCAAATTAGTTTACTGGTGTTTGATAAACCGAGTTTCAATATCTGGTAGGCTTTTCTCGGTACATGAAATTTCAGTGATTTTACATGCTCAACTTTTTAATCTAAGCTAATAATCTTACACTGTCAGTTGTATCGATGCAACTTTTACAAAAAAAAACCTACAAGTTTTTACATCTTTTTGATGGGTTGTTGTCATCAGCGGTAAAAAGGAAAAAAAATAAGCGACAAAATAACCTTCTTTGCCAAACTACCATTGGGGTACTTAAATTCCAACTATAAAAAACACCTAATATCCTTTCCCTTCTTTTGAAACAACCTCTTTCTACTACCTCCATCAGCAAATCTGCCTAACTGACCGGATTCACCATGGAATCTCCTAATCTTCTTCGTCGTGAGTGCGTCTCCACCAAGACAGAGTTTGAGTACATGGGACTTCGTATCTCTTCCGTCTTTGTTGTTTTTATCGCATCACTGCTCGGAGTCATGCTCCCTCTCGTTGCATCCCGCGTAAAGCGCATCAAACTTCCAAGTTTCGTTTATTTTTTTGCCCGCTACTTTGGGTCCGGAGTCATTATTGCAACAGCTTTTATCCATCTTCTTTTTGAAGCCAACGAAAACCTTAGCAGCCCTTGTTTGCCCGACGCATTCAGGGACTTTCCCTACGCCTATGGCATCGCGCTAGTGGGAATCTTTGGCACCTTTCTTATTGAGCTGGTCACCAAATTTAAAATTTCTGAAAAGGCGCGTAAGGCTGGCGTAAAAGCGCCGGTTCACACACACGGGCCGAACGCCCTTACAGTTGAGGGAAACACAGTTGGGCTGTGCGAACGCAATCAGCGCAATCCGGACCGTGGCAACCAGTCCGATTTGGAGATTACCAGTGTTGGCGAACCTACTTCTAGCGCACCCAAAAACGATATTTCATCTGACAAGGAGTCTATCAAGCAACCTGCTGTTATGGCCACGTCTCGAATGATATCCCCTGCTGACGACCACAAGCTTGCTGTGCAAATTAGCAACATCTGCCTGCTTGAGTTTGGTATTGTTTTTCACTCAATCTTTGTTGGCCTCACTGTTGCGGTTTCCGGCGCTGAGTTCAAAACGCTTTATCCCGTTATTGTCTTTCACCAAATGTTTGAGGGTCTCGGTCTTGGTGCTCGTCTTGATAGCACGCCCTGGTCGCCTCAGAACGAGTGGGTGGCCTGGCTTTTTGCAATAATGTTTAGCATTACCACGCCGCTGGGAATTGCCATTGGCCTTGGCATTCGCACTTCGTTTGAGCTCAACTCGCCAAGGGCTCTTATTACCAATGGTGTTTTTGACGCCATCTCTGCGGGGATTCTCATCTACACCTCGCTGGTCGAGCTCATGGGCGCGGAATTCCTTCACTCTGAAGAGTTTGAGCAAGCGTCGCTTAAAACCGTACTTGGTGCTTACACTTGGATGGCGCTTGGTGCCATCCTCATGGCCCTAATTGGTGCCTGGGCGTAAAAAAGACCTTTTACATTGAGCATTTCGTAGGTATTTTTTTTTTGTTTTTGTTGATAAATAGAATGTAATTGTTTATTATCTTAAGATTTCAAAGTTGCACAATATATAAATAACATTACTATACCTTGTTGCTGATTTTTTTTTAATGTAGTTAGTCGGGGCGTATGCACCTGAGAACATGTTCCCAGGAGCTTGACATCACTGTTCTACTTGATACAAAAAAGGCCATTGGAGCGGTGGTCAAGTTCCTCGATTTGTCACCGCACCTCCTCAATTGATGGTCAGCTTAACAGCATAGCCTGTCAAGGTTATACCAGCTTGCCCTTCCACTCAATATAACGCACTGAAGTGATTATCATATCGGGTTTCCCTTGACATACGGACTAAGTTCGTGGAAAACTTGGTGCCATCGAAGTGAATGAAATATATAGTGAATGGCGCATTCCCCGCCGAAAGAGTTATTTTTGTTGTATCAATGTCTTTTTGTGTATAATTTTTTCAAATAGTTATAGTAACAATAAACAGATTATAGATATATATATGTATAAAAAGGATGTTGAAAAAAAAAAAAAAGATAACAGAGATCTAGTCGCTTGAATGGACCTTGTTGCCCTAGAAAGTGTACCGGCGATACTTAACGATAGTAACGTTTTCCATCCTTGATCTCACCAGTCACGACTCGGCAGAAACAATCTTTTTGAGGTTCAATTCCTGTATGCTTTATTGTTGTTGTTTTTTTCATACTTTATAGTTTTAACTATATCCGTGAGCATTCTCCGGGTTTGAGAGTTGCAAACACAGTAAATATGATTTATTGGCTCATAAATAAATACAAAAAAATTGAATAAATAAAAATGAGATAAATGAATTTAAAAACTTGAAAATCATCCCAAATGACACTTGAAAGATGTTGGAATTTAATTTTATTTCAATTTAGTTTTTGCAACTACGCCTAATTTTCATTGTTCAGTCCACCTTTCAATTAAATAAAGCTCAGACGACAGAATTACTTTCTTTTGTTTTTAGATCGTGAAATTGGAGCTTCACTCGTAGCCTACACAGAAGCTATAGCTATGAAATCTGTAGTATATCTGGTTTACCACTTGTTGGAATGTCTTTTTACAGCCTGTTACCACGCCAGGAAAACTACAACAAAATTCATGAAAACAATAATATTATATATATAATTACTCTAACTTCCCATCACAAGCTAGCCGAGCCCATATCAAAGAGCAGATACAAAAGAAGGTCTTCATTATAGGTCACACCAATTCTAGTCGCGCTGGGTACCGTAGCCACGGATGCTGCCGGCAAATCTCCAGGACTGGTTCTCACATTGCACATCGGTTTCTATCCGTACGTTACCCTCAGTGATGGTAGCTACCGAGTATTTGTCTAAACTTCTGGCATCGCGGTAAAACAGTACCTTCATGCACTCATCAATCGCCTTCCGCGCCTGCTCTTCGGTCACGTGCAGTTCGTCGCCCTCCTTGTCGACGAGCTTGCGGAGCAGTGGGGTAGCAAGGTAGGCACCAAATCCAGTACAGATGACAGGAGATGAGTAAGTCACACCTTTAAGATCAACGTAGGAAAGAAAGGGTTTGCCATTCTCAACGCCGCCGACCAGGACAGCGTTCCATAGAGGGTCCATTTTGGAACGTCTGTTGTAGAATAGGTTCGAGAGATACTGAAACACGTTTGAAGATTTCAGCGAGTTGCCATCATTGTCGTAGTTTTCGTTAATCCTAGATACCTTGTTAAAAGACTGTTCAAGTTAAAAAGCTTCGAGGTTGAGTTTTGACTTACTCTAGTTGTTCGAGGACTCTCTGCAGGTACTGTAAATCGGAAATGTCACCACCAATGCCAATGACAGTATCCTTACCAACGGGAAGAAGTCTCTCCTGATCAGTAAATCTAGCCAAAGAGCCGTATGAAGCTAGGTAAGACAATTGTTAGAAGCAATGCGCTTTGGTAAATCAATATGTGCAAAAGTTCGCCACCATACCTAAGTTGTCAGCAGCCAGGATGACACCCTTATCAAACTTAATAGCAATGACACTGGTACCAGTAACAATGGGCGACTGAGTATGCGCATTAGGCGCAGCGCCCGTCATCATTGCGTTGTCGTTAAAGCTAGCATTGTGGATTCTGTGGTCATACTCGCCGTAGATGTCGTTGCGAGGTCTACCCCAATTGACAGGATTATGATCCATTTTTAAATTTTAATGATAATAGAGAATATTTAACGATTCTATGAGAAGAATTTCAGGAGAAAATACTAAGCTTGGCAGCGGTAGCTCCTAGGGTGAGATATAGCGGGTGATAATAAATAGGTGGTGGATGAATGTTGATGGGTGATGGATGGCGATGTGAGGTGAAGTTGAAGCTGGGAAGAATTTGGGCGACCGGGTAATTTCAAATAAGACTTATACTTTGGTTAAGAAGGTCAAAAGTATTTTGATACAAGTTTTCCTTTTTGTTTGTGTATAAGCCCGAGTCGGTTTACAACACAACAACAAATATTCAGTGTTGCATACACCCGAAAGACTCGCCAACTTCAACGGCTCAAGTCCGACTGACATGTCAACCCGAAAATAAAAATTTTAATAATGAGCGTTGTCAAAAGCGCTACAAAATAATGCGACAAAAAAAAAAAAAAAAAAAAAAGAAACCAACCAGCCATTGAAAACAACAGGAATAATAATATATTAATAAAAAATGGACATGATGAATGATGATAATGATCCTTCTAGTTATACTGCCAGGATGCAGGCGCCAACTGCTGCGCAATCATAAGGAGCAGGCATCCGACCTCTCCTTTCTCTCTTTCTTCCCTCTTTTCATTTCCTACAATTTCGTTTTGTTTTTAAGCACATACAATTGCGCGCTTAGAAAACGTAGTCGGCAGAACCAAGGTTGATGGTGTCAATCTCCAACTCCGACAGCTGTCTGGTTCTGAATCTACTGGGCAGCTCAGTGACACTGAAAAGCTCGCCCTCCTTAGCGGCAACGGAGGAAGAGGGCATCTTGCCGGTCGAGAAATTGCTGGCAAACGAGGGCGCAGCAGCAGAAGCCTGCAAGAACGACGCAGGCAGCTTCTGACTGGGCGATTGTGGGTGCGGTTTTGGTGTGTGGTCAATGGATGCTATAAAAATACCAAAGGGGGCCTTGTTAATATGGGGTAAATGGCTTTAATATGAGTGGTGCAAGCAGCACGGGGAAGCTGTGAGAGTAATACATACTGGGGAAGGTTCTCTTGCCCAAGAATCTAATCAAGGGAGTTCTGAGAGTAGCGAGAGTAGGCTTCATGGTGAATACAGATAATTAGCTAGCACAACAAAATGAATCGAAATCCGTTTGAGGAATATAAAAAAAAAAAAGAATGGAAGAAGGAAAAAAAAATGGCAAAGGCGCGCAGAAAATTAATAAAACAAAAAAATTCCATTTTCATTTGTCAAGAGCCAATCAGGCACCTACCCCAAACCCACTCTGCCAATCTGTGCCACGGAGTTTTAACATTGGGATAAGTGTACACAACGGCAGCAACACGATAAAAAGGGGGAAACAAAATATCAATGGTTAATTTACAGTTTAGACAAAAATTATATATATATACACATCTATAACACGGTTAGTGAAGCACAGCGTGGTATCTCTTGCCTCTAAAACCAAATATCTGCTGGTTGAACTGATACACCTCCGAGGGGTCCAGATCGTTCACCTCCCACTTGAGAGACTTGAAGATATTCTCAGTAGGCTCCATAAGCACATCCATCTCGTTGCCAAACTTCTTATTCAGCCACTCCCAGTCGCGGTTAGAGTCGCTCTCGTGGAAGCCGGTCACAAACACCGGACACTTGCTCTCCAGCAAGCCAGGCAGTGACTTCTCCCATTGGTCCATAGCCTCAGGTGCGCCCAAACCGGGGTGGAAGAGGAAGAAACAGTCCTGGTAGGGATCGTAGGGGAAGAGATCCTGAGCCTCATGGAGCACATGGAAGTAGTTGGTGTAGTACGTGAACGTCATTCTGTTATCGATACGGTGCGAAATCTTGTGGTCGCTTGTCACGTAGTGGTTGCGGGAGCGGTCAAAGTACGACTCGGGACCAATAAAAACAAGCTCAAACTCGGTGAACTGAAGCAAGTATGAGAGCTGCTTCCAGACATGGGCGGGCAGTTGCGATTCCGACCGTGCGCCGAGAATGAAAAAACGCGCGGGACGATCCTGCCAGACCTTGGTTCTGTCCTTGGGGAACATTGTGTAACGCAGCGCAGCAAGAGACTTGAGACCCTCGATAGTCAAGGGACCCTTGGGCTTAAGCTTGTAAGGTGAAAACTCGTCGAGAATCGAGGCCATAGTAACAGGGTAGGTCAACATTTTGGTGACAGCAGCAAGGTTGAACTCAGAGTCCATGGAGAAGAACTCTCTTGTGTAGAAGAATGTATCCCAGTTAAGGTAGTTCACCATGGCATCACGCATCTGCACGCCGGGAAAATCAAACTCAGGGAACTCTCTGCCGCTTCTTAAATCATGCTCGTAGATATTGGCCTTCTTCAGCAGCTCAGACTTACCGCTGTTCTGGTAGTCAGTGTCCTGTTCCCAGGCCTCCTTCGAGTGGTGGGTGGGGATACCAGACTTGGGGCAGGTGTACGCAATGTTCTTGTGAGTGACGGGGCACTTTGCCCGGGATTTGATAAAAGCGGCACGTTGTCTAAGCTCCTCAGAGGGAGAGCTCTCCCACGGGTGGAATCTGTTCTCAACGGTCGGGTAGTCAGGGGGGAGAGGGGGGTCAAGGCCAATAGTCGTGCGCAGAAACGTCATTAAACTCATCTTCCCAGAGTCTTTGGAAGATTTACTACTGTAGAACTGCTTCTGGGCGCGCGCGCCGGCGGCGGCCAGACGAGGAAGCAAGACGGAAGAGTCTTTCAGGCAGCGGGATCTGATCATTATGCAAAAAAAAAAAAAAAAGTCGTAGATGAAGCTGCGGCTTTTGCGAGTCTAGAAATGCAAAGTGCGAAATTCTATAAACGGGTGTAAGTGAATGGCGTGTGCGAACTTGCAGGACTGTCAATAAGATGATGGTGGTGGCGGTGGAGGTAGCTGTGTCTTCTTTTTTTCAAAGATTTTTTTTTTTCAGCTCCGTGATTTTGGTTGGAAGATGTCGCTTTTTCCCTTCTGGTGAAATTTTTTTTTAACTTGAGCGTACGAGCCGCATCAACCCTAAACCCGTGGGTTAGGGCCCTCTTACGGAACAGGACCCGTGTTGCCCGACGACAAAGTGGCCGTCGGGTCAAGATATTTAAAAGAAGGACCATTCAATTCGGTATATGATTTCCAAGCCTTAAAAAAGTGTATACATATATATGTGTAAATTACTATATATCAAAAAGAAAAATAAAGAAAAACGTGCACTTTGTGGTTTGCGCCCATTGTACTTAGTCAGTGTTGGGCTGTCACGACAATGTCACAGTCTCGACAACCCTGCACAGCAAAACACTCAAACATAACAAACCCTTCATCTCTTGAGCAAGATTTTTTCTTCTTCTTCTTCTTCTTCTTCTTCTTCTTCTTCTATCACCGTCTTGTGTTTAAGAATTTCTTATTGATCTTTGCTGCTTTTACTACTTTTTTTCTGACTTTGTGTGTGAAATCAAGCCAGTTTAACCCCGCCATTCGAGCAACTTTTTTTTTTCTAACACTCTTTTAAATTCATTTGCTTTTACCAGGCTAGGAAAAGTTGACCTGTAACCAACACATCACAGGCTTACCATTGCTGTCCTTCGTTAGCATTCCGTAATGCCTATATCTTTTGCTCCGCTAACAACGCCTCTTCAGCAGCGTCTACAAACCCTCGCAGTCGTATGGCATGTCTTCTCAATCCCCTCGATTCTAGGCATCTTTCTTTTCCTCTGCTCTTTCCCACCGCTGTGGCCGCTCATCGTGGGCTATTTGATATACTTTTTTTTCTTTGACGGCAGATCACACGAGAATGGTGCCGCAATTAACAAGGCTTCGCCGATTTTTCGCAACTCGCTGCTCTGGAAGTATTTCAGCGACTACTTCCCGCTCACGCTCTACAAAACGCACGAGTTGGCGCCAACCTTTGTCCCAACTAATGAGGCTGATGCTGTTGCATCACAGCCCATTGACACGTCGCCGCGCCCAGAGACCACAATTGTTGATGATGACAGTATTGACACGACCGATTCTACTGACTCTACCATTTTGGAAAAGGGTGACCTCGACGACAGTAGCACCGAGAAAAAATACCAAATCATTCAAAGCTCAAAGGAGTTTCACGATCAGCAGGGCCAGTTTGGCGTGCGCACATTTGTAAAAGAGCTCGTGGCGTGGCTGCTCTCCTTCTTGCGGTTTGTTTCAGGTGTTGGCACCCACAGCACTAAGGAAGGGTCGCAGCCCGCTGACGTCAAAAGAGTGGGCAGGCAGTACATTTTTGGGTACCATCCGCATGGAATTATCAGCATGGGTGCGATCGGCGCAATTGCAACCGAGGGCAGTAACTGGTCGAAGCTTTTCCCCGGAATTCCGGTGTCGACGCTAACGCTGGTTGCGCAGTTTCAGCTGCCCTTTTACCGTGAGTACCTTCTTTCGCTTGGTCTCGCGTCTGTGTCCAAGCGCAGCTGCACGGCCCTGCTCAAGCGCGGGCAGTCTATCTGCATTGTGCTTGGCGGTGCCCAGGAAAGCCTGCTTGCCCGCCCGGGCCAATTGAACCTCATTCTCAACAAACGTAAGGGATTTGTCAAGCTTGCTATGACCGTGCCCAACACCACACTTGTGCCCACCCTTGCCTTTGGCGAGAACGATATCTATGATCAAGTTCGCAACGACGAACACTCAACACTATTTAAGCTGCAGGACTTCCTCAAGCGGAAACTGGGATTCACGCTGCCGCTGATGCATGCGCGCGGGATCTTCAACTATGATTTTGGCATCATCCCCTACCGGCGTCCTATCAACATTGTTGTGGGCGAGCCGATAGATATGCCCTACCGCAGCAACCCTAGCGATGCCGAGGTCGACTACTACCATAGTCTCTACGTCAGCAAGCTCAAGAAAATCTATGACGACTTTAATGATAAGTTCCACAAGGATCTCACGGGGAACTTTGAGAACTGTGTCTACACCGATCTCGAGGTAGTAGCGTAAATATGGGTCTGCCCAACGCATCTACCAGCACTAACAAAATTGAGAGAGATTGATACTCTATGTACCGTTTATTCCTTCCCAAGTAATTCAAGTATGAAAAATGATTTAATTCCAAGAAAAAAAATAAATAAATACATAAAACCGACTGCTGTATCCCAAACCCCATCAGTGGTAACCACTGCGTCGTCGCTCTCTACCCACACACACACACACATACATAACCCCCACCACAAAGAAATGGAATCGGAACCCCTTGACGAGGTGCAGTGGCGGTCACCCGAATGGATTCAGCAGAACAACGGCCTGCGCACTGACAATGTCCTTGAGTACTTCTCCTACTCGCCCTTTTACGACCGCGGGTCGAATAACCAAATCCTTAAAATGCAGTCGCAGTTCCAGCAGCCGCCGGCGGCGGTGCCCGGCGCGCCGCCACATCAAGCCGCGCAGCAGCAGCAGCAACAGCTTTACGCCGAGCTGCGCAACATGAAGGGCCCCGAGTTCGTCGTCGCCATTGCGCGCGAGCCCGAGCTCTGGGTCATCCGCAAGCAAACGCGCCTCTCGCCGCAGGAAACGCGGCCCCTGGCAACGTATTTTGTCGTGGGCGAGAATATTTACATGGCGCCCTCGGTGCATAGTGTTGTAAGTTCGCGGCTGCTCTCAACAACGCAGGCGCTTACTCGCGCCCTGGCAAAGGCCTCGCGGCTGCATGGCTTCTCGCCCTCGCAGGGCTATTTCTATAAAAACGACGCCGCGGCGGCGGCTTACTCGCATAATGGTGGCAGCGGTGGGGCCAACAACAATGGTGGTGGCAGCAGCAGCAATGGCAGAAGTGTGAGTCGCCAGGTGACCCCCGGCACCACCCCTGCGGCTAGCAGCGGCAGCGGCGGTAGTGCTGCTGCTGCTGGTACTCACACATCCTCCTCGGCGCTGCTCAACACAAACATGGAGCGAATTGCTTTCTCGGCCATTGACCGAGCGCTGGGGTTCACCATGGCTGGAGCGCCGGCCTATATTGACGATGCGCCAGGCGTTGCTGCTGCTGCTGCGGGTAGCGGTAATGGCGCCAACAACCTTGCAGCGGCGGCTAGCGGCGTAGTGGGCGGCGCGGCTAATGGAACTGCTGGCGGTGCGGCCCCGGGCACGGGAACCAACACTGCCGTGGCCACGCCAGTATCGACACCGGCGGCTACGACTACCAAGGCAAACCCCCGGCGGCGGAAAAAGCTGCATGGATAACTGGATTTTATTTATCACATACTCTATACTATTTAAATCATCATTCTTGTTTAAACATTGCTGGCACTTGTGACTTGTGCACTCAAGTATTTTTTTTTTTTTTAAATCAAACTGTATCCTCTCTAAGGTCAATGGGTTAGAACTAGGTCACGGCAACTTGTGAGAAATTTATACATAAAAAGCCCGTTGAGGGTAATTGTCATTAATGATACATAAAACATTACATATGAAACAGATGATGATGATGCTAAGCATCGTTGTTGAAACACTTTTTTTTTTAAAGAACCCCTTCCCTGAAGAAAAAAGATGTTGAAATCAATGGAAAAAAAACAAAAACAAATAAATACAGAGGGTCAATCCTGCAAAGGCCTTTGCAAGATATCATGTTGAATGATGGTTTTTTTTTTAAAAGTCAAATGACTTAAAACTTGGCACGGTAGATCTTGGCAGCGTTAACCATGTTGGTAAGCTGCTTCTTGGTCTCATCCCACTTTCTGGTCTTAAGACCACAGTCAGGGTTGATCCAAAGGTTCTCCTTGGGGTAGACCTTGAGAATGTCGTTAATACGACCCTCAAACTCGTCCTGGGGAGGAACACGGGGAGAGTGGATATCAAAGAGACCAAGACCAATGTGGTTAGGGTAGTTAGAGAACTCCTGGATGTACTTGGAGTCGTCCTTCTTAGAGAACTCGATAGAGACAACATCAGCATCAAGGGCCTTGATGTGAGCAGGGTCAAGATCAGAGTAGCAGAAGTGAGAGTGGATCTGAGTGTCGTTCTCAACACCAGAGGTGGCGAGACGGAAAGAAAGAGGAGCCCACTGGACGTAGTCATCACGCTCCTTACCGGCACGGAGGGGAAGACCCTCACGGATGGCAGGCTCGTCGACCTGGATGACCTTAACGTTAGCCTTCTCAAGGTCGTTGACCTCATCTCTAAGAGCAAGAGCAAGCTGGAGAGACTGGTCCTTGGCAGAAATGTCATCTCTGGGGAAAGACCATCTCAGAATGGTGACGGGACCAGTAAGCATACCCTTCATGGGCTTCTTGGTCAGGCTCTGGGCGTACTCAGACTCCTTGACAGTCATGGGAGCGGGACGAGAGACATCACCGACAATGATGGGGGGTCTAACGTATCTGGAACCGTAAGACTGGACCCAACCGTTGGTGGTGAAAGCAAAACCCTTCAATCTCTCACCAAAGTACTGGACCATATCGTTTCTCTCGGGCTCACCGTGAACAAAGACATCAAGGCCAACTTCCTCCTGGAACTTGACAACCTCCTGGATCTCCTTCTCAATGAACTTCTCGTACTCATCAGCGGTGATCTCACCCTTGGTGAACTTGTTTCTGTTGATACGGATCTCCTTGGTCTGGGGGAAAGAACCAATAGTGGTGGTGGGGAACAGAGGAAGGTTGAGGACCTTCTGGGCCTCAAGACGCTCGGGGAAAGCAGACTTTCTCTTAGAGTCAGCGTCAGTGACGGCAGAAAGTCTCTCTCTAACCTTGGAGTCAACAGTAATGTCAGAAGCAGCACGAGCCTCAATAGACTTCTTGTTGGCAGCAAGAGCATCAGCAACAGACTCGGCACCATCAGTCACAGCCTTAGCAATGGTAACGACCTCAGAGAGCTTCTGGGTGGCAAAGGAGAACCAGTCCTTGATAACAGGGTCAATCTTCTTCTCGTTGTTAAGATCAACGGGAGTGTGAAGAAGAGAAGAAGAAGTAGCGACAATAATTCTGTCAGCACCAACCTTGGCCTTGGCGGCCTCAACAAGCTTGATAGCCTTGGCAAAATCAGTCTTCCAAATGTTACGGCCGTTAACGACACCAACGGAAAGAATCTGCTCCTCAGTAAGAGCCTCGATAGCAGCATCAAGCTGCTCAGGAACACGAACAAAATCGTAGTGGAAACCAGCAACGGGGAGACCCTTGATGGCATCAAGGTTGGGGCGAACATCACCAAAGTAAGAGGCAATGAAGATCTTGGGGAGACCAGCCTGAGCAGCAAAGAACTCGTAAGCAGTCTTGAAAGCAGCCTTGAACTCCTCGGGAAGATCAAGAACAAGAACAGGCTCGTCAATCTGGACAGAAGAGGCACCAGCAGCAGCAAGCTTGGCAAGAATCTCAGCGTAAACGGGGAGGAGCTTGGGGAGGAGAGTGATCAAGTCAAGGTCAAGAGAGTCCTTGTCAGCCTTACCGAGGAAAAGGTAAGAGACGGGACCAACGAGGACGGGGCGGGTCTCAATGCCCTGCTCCTTGGCCTCAAGGTACTCGTCAACGGGCTTCTGACCGTTCAGCTTGAACTCAGTAGAGTGGGAAAAGGTAGGACGAACGTAGTGGTAGTTAGAGTCAAACCACTTGACCATCTCGAGGGCAGGGACATCGACAGCAGGGGAGGTCTCAGTAGCAGCACGCTGGAGACCACGGCCCATGGCAAAAAGGGTGTCAATGGTAGGGAGAGAGTACTTGGAGTATCTCTCGGGGATAACGTTAAAGAGAAGAGAGAGATCGAGAACGTGGTCGTAGAAGGAGAAGTCGTTGGAAGCGATAATATCGACACCAGCGTCCTTCTGGAGCTTCCAGTTGTGGGCACGGAGGTCCTTACCGGTCTGGATGAGCTCATCGGCGGTAGCCTTACCGCCCCAGTAGGCTTCAGTAATTTTCTTGAGCTCACGCTGAGCACCAATACGGGGGAAACCGAGAACAGAAGATAAAACCATTGTTAAAGTGAATGAAGATAGTAGGGGTGGAGAAGGGGGAGGGGTTGAAGAAGAAAGGGAAAAGAAAAAAGAGAAATAAAAGAGAAGAAGGTAGGATCTCACAGAGTTTAAATAATTTTTTTTTTTCAAATGAAAAAAACTATGGAATTGTCTAAATTAGTTTTATTTTTTTTTAAGTTTTTTTTTTTTTGTTGAGAGAAAGAATGATGAAGAATAAAATTTTCAATGGGTGGTTGAAATGGCCAATTCTTGGGTGTAAGGAAAAGGCATGTGCGATAGAGTCATATCGAGGGACTTATCCAACCACCGTGGCACAGGGCTTTTTTTTGGTGTGTTTGTGAAGTAGAAATATATGCAAAAATAAAAAATAAAAATAAAAAACTTTTGGGAAATTACACTGGCCCTGTTTTCTACTGCTTTGTTACCAATCGAAATAGAAAAACTACACACACACACAGAGATAATACGCTCGTACCACAATCAATCAAATTTTGCATGGGGGATAATAATGGATAATAGTAATACTCAGGCTCAAGTGTTTTTGTTTTTTTTCAACTTAAAACTGTCTTATCACTAGTCATGTGATCAAAGTGAAATTTTCTAGTTTGTTGATTGGTTGACTTTTTTTCAAAATGAAGAAATTTTTTGCAAAGAAAGAGGATAATAAAACGAAGAAGCAACCAACATTGAGTTAAGCGAGGTTGGGAAGGAACTATAGGCTGACAGCAACCATTGAAAGGCCCAATGAAGCTTTTGAAAAAAAAAAATTTTTTTAATAAAAAAAAAATAATAATAATAAATCTTTTAGCAGGTAGTGGAGCAATGGTGCAGTCCTTTTTGATGACACTTTGTTGTCAGAAAAAAAAAAAACTGCTGGCATCAACTATGAACTCCGAGTCTCACCCAGGTCTAGGAAGATATATATATATTATACATGTATATATACATGTATAGTTGATACTTTTTTTTTATTTTAACTCAGGCCAAGTTCTCTCTTCAGATCATGGAATCTCATCATTATATATGGACATGCCGTTTTCGCTCCCTATTAAAAAAAAATTCCCCGAAAAAAAAAAAAATAGATATATATTCATGTATACATATGAGTAATCCCATAGAGCCAAATAAAACCTTCGTCACTCCGGCATTTTTAAAGTCTCTAACTCAGCCCTCCTGAGAAATGGTTCGACCCTCTGGTTTTTTATCATTATTTTAAATTCACTTGCCCTTCCCCGAGAAAGCTGGCACCCCGTAGTTTCAACATGGGGTGTGTGTGTGGCAAAGCGGCAACGCGACACTGGTTTATACAATGATGCTTTTACACGTGACAATGTGGGTTTTCATTCGTTTTTGCCACACACACATGTATGTATATAGGTTGGCCCAATGGCAACCACCACTCTCATGTGATATTACATATACCACCAACCATTGCATGATGGCGCTTTGCCACTGTCACATGTCAGTCTTATATTTCCACTCCCTCGTTTAGATAGTATCTATATATATAGCACATACGATATATCACTTATAATGTTAAAGTTATAAGCTTAAATGTTTAATTGTAAATCAAACTTTTTTTTACAAAACTATAGTTTAAGTTTCAAGCCTCAAGGTTTATCCTTCTTGTCCTAATTTCCTCTCCCCACCTTGAAATACCTTACACCTGAACCTTTTTTTTTTTTTAAAAAAACAACACTGTTGATGAGTGATCTACATGGCTAATCGAAATGTCCAGCGACCAAGCCAGTCGAATATACCACAAAAGTAAAAAAAAAACAAAAAAAAAACAATAAACAAAAATAAACAAAATATAAATAAATAAAAATGATCTCAGACTTTATGAAGGATCTGCGGTGGCGCCAAATGAGTTGATACTTGAACGACCAAAGCCAATTCAATGATTCAATAACACAATAATAAATATATTTGTTTCAATTACAATGGAATAAGCTACATGATGATATTAATAGGGTTCTAAACAAACGGGGAAAAAGAGAGAGAAAAAAAAAAAAAAAAAAAAAAAAAAAAAAAAAAAAAAAAAAAAAAAAAAAAAAAAAAAAAAAAAAAAAAAAAAAAAAAAAAAAAAAAAAAAAAAAAAAAAAAAAAAAAAAAAAAAAAAAAAGGAAGGAAAACAAACAAGGTAAAAATAGCAACAAAAGCAATCAACAAGCATCAGAATAGAGTAAACAGGAAGATTTGATCAAACTGGTCAAAGTCTACTCATATAGCTTTGCTAGTTCAGAAATTTTCTTACTGCGCTTGGTAGATACCGATCGGCCCATGTATCCAATGCTAGCGCGCCGACTACCACTTATGCCCTCTGTAAACGTCTTGCTCGAGTATAGGTGGCCCGGGCCAATTGGTGCACCACCACCACCACCACTGCTACTGTCCTTGAAGCTATTGAACGTCGTCGAAGCACTCTTGCGCAGTGTCGGCTTGCTGAATGTCTTGACTGGCGATGTCGACATACTGCGCTTGGGCAGGGTGAGAGAGTAATCGGGGCTGTCCAATTTGGGTAAGGCGCCCGAGAGCTTGTTGTTGTAGCTGCTCTTGCGGCTAATGACATAATCCTCAGTGCTACTCATGGATGAGCTCGACGCCGCGCGCCGTGACATTATGCTCGACAACGAGTCTTTACTGGCGTTGGTGCTAATGTAACTATTCACTGAGGGGGAAATGCTAGAGGCAGGCGGCCGCACAATGGGACCAACTTCGGGCCAGAGGTCAACCAAAGAGCGGATAAAGCGCACAGTGCGGGTCTTGTTATCGTGAATGCGCGCAAACTGACCCAGAAAGCAAGGCGCCATGCATAATGCAATGGTTTCGGAGGTATGAACGCTGTTCCGGATGGTAATGCAAAATATTTCCAAAAGGTCGTGGAGAAACTTTTGTGTCACAAAGGGTAGCGACTGATAGATCTCAACACAGTGTCCGGCAGTTATAAATGTGTTTGTTTCTAGATAATTGGGATGCAGCAGTGGGTTCGGGAGTAACTTGAGATAGAGTTTCACGAGTCCCGCCACATGGTGGGGATCGTATTGCCGTAAGTCGATCAGTTGGTTCCGATCGTAAGCATCTTTGAGGATGTAAGTGACATCATTGTTTTCATCGAGTTCAAAAATATTTCTCAGCCCGGCACCGGCCGTACGCAAATACTGGCAGCAGTCTTGCCACATTGCGGGGTACTCGACCTCGGTCCCGTTCCGCCGCAGCGGCACACCAAACACGGGTGGCGAGTATTTGGGTACACTAATCTTGTGTTCAATCTTGGCGTTGTAGAGGTAAACTTCTGGCGGGATCTCAATCTCCGTAATGTCTAAATGCATTGACAGTTCTGTAAGATTAGAGACATGCACCATTTTATTGCTGAATTTACCCGAGGTGATGCCTTTGAACATTTCAGTGATGGCGCGGACCCACCAGCTCTCATGGACAACATAGACCCGGCCAACCCGCTTCTTCATATCGCGGCTAAGCATGCTGTAAATTTTGGTAATCCATGCCCACGACGGTTTGTTTGGTGCCCCGCACGCAAAGAAGATAAGCGCATAAGGCGTTTTTGGAAGTTGCTCTAAGAATTGGCTCATTATTTGAACCGAATTCTCATTGTCGGCAGTTTGAAAGTTGATTGAGTTCATGACCACAAGCGGTAATCTTGTGGTAGGATCGTACGAAGACGTGGTATAGACGACACGATCTGTGGATGCCATGGTGAACGAGTTTAATGCTAGAGTCGTGTAATACTAGAGTTGTGTAATGCTAATAACGTCTAAAATGCAAGCAGAGCCAGCAGGTGCTGTTGGTAAAAGAAAAAAAAAAAAAATAGAAAAAAAAAAAAGGTAGTGAGAAACTGGATGAAAACAAACATAAATAAAAAAAAGTAAACAGAAACAGTGTCGAGGCTTGTGTGAGCCCTAAATCAGGAAAAAAACAAAAACAAAAAAAAAACACTCAGACAAAGGAAAAATCCGCCAAAACAGTGAGAAGCTTAGAACTGCATGAGACTACTGCCTTACAATCGAATACCAACGTCGGGCAGAGTGGAGACTTCCGCGATTACAGAACAGGCCAATGGGAGTTCAAGGATGTTAACTGCTAATTAAAATAAAAGAGGTTTTTTTTTCATTTATTTATTCAATGAGCCCGCTGCACACAGGGCCCTAGAGGGCCATGGGAAGTTCTGTGGAAATGTCAAATACTCGAGCAAAACCCTGTGATTCTGGTTGGCCGCAGCACCTACGTTATATTCAACTACCATAATGTACACATGTTTTTGTTATTATGATAAACAAAATGGGTCATGTAATGGGCTATTAGCTCTGTTTGGCAAAAATAGTAGGTTGCAGGTTTCCCAAAAAATACAATAGGGTTAGGGTCAAACATGCGGCTGTACTGAGGGAGACCGACGACGTGAAAATAAAACACGCTAGCACTGGACTCTTTTTTTTTCTAGCCCTTGATCTCACTGCTGGTAACAACGTCTTGATCTCCTGCCGGCTGGGGTTTGTCATGTCAATAAAAAGTAAAAGATTAGCATTTGAACTATTGCCTGAAGGTGTTATTGCCCACATTTGTCTTTATCTTTCGCTGGAAGAGCTGTTGGCGCTTGGCCGCGTGTCTAAACAGTGCCGGGAGCTTAGCCAGATGGACACCGTATGGACCAATAAGGCGGTACTATTGGGCATTGATTGCAAAACAATAAACAATGAGGAAACGATTACAAGCGTGTTGAAAAAAGGATTTGCTGAGTTAGATGATAGTTCAGCCAATTTAAGCACCATTGAGCAAGCAAATCGGCTACAAGTTTTAAAACTAGCAGTAGATAAAGGGCTTTTCTCGGACACAAACAGCAAAATAGCATCGACCTTGATTCTCAAGACTAATGCTCTTTATGACAATTTTCAAAAAGCCTATCACAGTAACAATATTAAAAGTGCCGCTGTTTATTTTACTGCTCTGGCTAGGCTAGATCAGGGCGCCAAGTGCCAGGATTTCCTAACCGAGAGTCTACAGAAAATGTTTGGAAATCCATCGACATGCGTCAGTCAAGAAACTGGTGTCGTTCGGATACCAGTTTTGAAATTGTCATTATCAAAGGCTGCCGACATTTTCAACATCTATTCCCAGGCTACCACCAAGACTTCATTCAAGGCTGCAGTTGAACAACCAATTTTTTCTTGCATAAACCACATTATTAATGTCAGTCAGATACAAAACGTGACAACTTTTTTGAGTACAATGTCAGTTGTATGTGAGGCATACGAATCATCCTTTTTGGCAAATTTAAGTCCAACAATTACAGTGAATTACCAAGCCCTCTGCCGCGATTCGTTCTTGGAAACTTTTGAATTGCACATTGATGCGTACAATGAGATGGAGCTTAGTGAGTTTAAGCATTCGATCAACGAGCTTATTCAGAAATGCACACAGAATCAAGACGAGGAGGAGCGGACTGTCAAAGCATTCTTTTTCAGGAACATAAAGTCAGACCCCAAGCCAGCCAGCACTGCAAAAGATACTTTTGGAAAGCTAAGACGAAGTTTTAATTTTTACAAACCAAAGATAGAGCCCGTTGATAATTTCAGCAAAACTGTTGAAATTGACATGGAGAAAATTCTATTTTCCGCTCAAACTCTCAACCTCACACTGCCATCATCAGAAGCCGATAGCAAACGTGAGTTTCTTAGATACCAGATGAACCGCATCAAGTCGCTTCTAGATATGAAATTGGCAAAACAAATTGTTAAAAGAGCTCATTTGGTTATTGATCGGTCAAAAGGATTTGTATCGATTTCTGAGGGCAGCCGAATATCACAGACTTTTCAGTTGCAACTTGAGGATATCTACGTCGAAGTTGTAAAAACCCTTGGTATTGCGCATGTTCAGGTGGGGCTGAAAAAGGCACTCGAGATTCTTGATAGTTATGACAACAAAGCCGAGTCAACTTCTGGCGACAAGGATGTGATTGACACGCTCACTAACTTCACCGTGCTAGTAAATAATGCTGATGCAGTGCAACAAATGATTGAATCCATCTACAGTCGATGCCTATCAAATAACAACAGGTCTTCTTTATCTCCCGGAAATAAAATCAGACACGATTTTGAAAAGCAGTTAGACGAAAACGTCGCGCTCGGCCTTAATAATGGAATAACAGTGTTGGTGAATAAGATCAACTACATTTATCTTACAGAGCAGAGGAAAAGCGACTTTAATGATATTACTGAGGTAACCGAATCAACCGAGGTTAAGCCAACAGAAACTGCTCAAAAGGTGGTCAATATTATTAAACTTCACATTGGTTTACTTTCCGACACTAACCACGATATGCTTGTCGACCTTTATCAGCAAGAGATTGGCACCCGCTTTTTTGGCACGGTTTGTAAACACATTAGCCACCAGACAATTAGTTTCGGTATGGGCAGTCAAAGGCTTTTACAAGACGTGAAGCTGTACACCCAGTTTGTAGGTCAGCACATGATAGCGACCAAGCAGAAGGCCGTGCTACAGTATTTTGAGGCACTACAAAAACTTGTCAAAATATACGAGATTCCCAGTGACCGTGTAAGGGAACTTGTCAACAGACTAGCAGAACAAAGTCAAGAGACATTCCAACGCAACGAATTGGAGGGCTTTCTGAAAAGCAGAAGTGACTGGGGACTCATAAGGAAAGACGTCGAGATGGAGCTGCGAAAAGACGGGAGGGACTGCTTTATTATGTGAAAGAACGCTATTATATATTTTAGATTATTAGACAGTTTTGATATAATTATTATCATTATTTTTTTTACTATGGTTTTTTGACTTGTTACTCCATTGTTTTAACTTTATGACTTGTGTCTTTAGTGGCTCGCTGAATTAGGTTGCTAGGTTTTCCTCACCTTCTCGATAATGGTGGGAGAGAGCCAGCACCAAATTCCAAATTTCCTCTCACAACACCAACCTTTTTTTTTTTTCCACTTCACTTTTCTCTGCGACCACCAATAAGCCACCCGGCCCAAACAACCTAGCAACCACCCACTATTTATAGAAAAAAATTATGGAACAACCACTGAGTATAGCGGTGTCTGATGAGCCATTTGAAACTACGGCTTCTACTGCTCCCGCCGTGCCGGTAGCTGGCTCTACTGATGGCACGCCTGCCGTTAACGAGCCCGAGGGAGAACACAAGAAAGCGCCCTATAAGAGCTTCAAGTAAGTTGCTTTTCTTTTTCAGGCAATTATTTTATCAAACAAAATTAAAAAAAAAAAAATCTGGCAGTAATACTTACAATTAACATTTAGAAAGAAATACATGAAGATGGAGATTCATTTTGCCAAGGTCATGGCACGCTCCGAGGAGCTCTATAAACAAAAGCTGCGGGCTCGCAAAATCATCAATCGACTAACACGAGAAAAATCGCGGATTCTTGATACACTAGCGGGATTAGAATCTGAACATCTTAAACTCAAAGATGATGATGAATTTGAAAACAACAACAGCAGCAAGCAGTATAGCATATTTCCGGAAAAAGCCGACATTTTTACCGACGAGCGTATTTGGAACGACAATGTTAAGTGTCTGGCGCAGATCCAGAGTGAGAGCTACGAATTCTCGAGCGATGAGGAGAACGACCCCGTGCCACGCAACCCCATGAGTCTTATCGAATGGCTACGCCGCAACCAGCCATCAGTTTTTACGATAGATAGCGGGTCCGGTGGAGGAGCCGATGGCAAGACGGGTGCTGACGCCACGCCGGCCGCTGCTGCTAGTGGCACTGGTGCCGGCACCGGTGCCGGATCGAAAAAGCGCAAAGCAAACAGCAGCGCCGACACGGGGGCAGCAGGCACAACAAGCAAGCCTGGCAGAAAACGGAAAGTGGGAGCAGCAGCAGCACCCACGCCAGTGCCAGCTGCAGCGGCTGCAGTCACAGGCACAAACTCAGCCGCCGTGGACCAGGCGATAGCACCGGAAGCAGAGAATGGAACGGCAGCGGCGGTGAGTGGTGGTGCCAGTTCTAATGCCCCAAGCGACCCCAGTAATGGCAGTCTCGCCCCAGTCAAGACAGAGTGATGATTATATAATACGCGTTTGAACGCGAGCGTAAAAAAAATTAATTCAAGTCTGTTTCCATCGAAATATATTGTGTGTTTCGACTTCTCATTTAAATTTTTTTTTTTAAAAAAAAACCATAGGAAAAAAAAAAAAAACGGTTTCTCTCAGGCGGGGGAAATTCAGTTAACAGTTAAAAAAAAAAAAAAAAATGAGCAGCAGCAAGATAGAAATTAAGTTGAATCAACAGGGGGTTCCATCTAACACGCTCAACATTCTGCCCTGCCGGGTTCATCACACCGGCGCTGTGAGCGAGGTGAACCGCTATTTTACGCCAGAACTGTACACAACCTACCGCGCGCGCGAGGTTGACCAGCAGTTTATCAAACTTTCCGAGGAGGAGATCAATGCGGGTCGACCGGAGCAGCATGAGGACCGCACAAAAGTCGTTCATTTCCGTGGCCGCAAGCTCAAGGGCATCGATCTCGAGGTAGGAGATGACTACGTGGGTAAGTTGGATAAGCCCGGGCCATACTAGGCGACAAAAAAAAACAAACAAAAAAAAACGCGGTTCGAGAGTTTACTAATGAAACTTGTTATATATATATATTTAGGATGTGTGATTGAGGAGGGTTTGACGCGAATAGTGACAGATGCAGCTGCTGCCGACAGCGATGACGAGGACAACGACGAGGACAACACTGTCTCCATCAAGTCATGGCATGCAGTGTCAACCTTCGACAAGGTGACGCTGTGGGATCACGAAGCGGTGCCCGCGGCGGATAACGTGTTTACGACAGGACTCACTGACTTTGTCAAGCTTTCTAAACTGGTAAGACTGCAATTTTTTCTTTCGTGATCTTCAATTGATCTATATTTGTTTTTTTTGCAAAACGACATATTCTAACTGACCTTCTAGATACATGATGACTTTTAATCAACAACTATACTATATTTTCTAATGACCCACACATACACCATCAATCATTTATTTCGGTTAATAAACTATCTATAAACATTTGCTCTATTTCTGCCGTGCGTTGGAGCATTAGGGCTGTGTTGGCCTGAGCCTGTTGCACGAGCGGCTGCAAGCATTTTTGCACCAAGTCTTCCACCAGCGCTGGGTTAGGACCTACATGCGCGGTAACAATCTCAGTAACTTGGGTCGTGAGGGTGGACAAGTTATTACTTAGTAAAGGAACAGGAGTTGGTTGGATAAGGTCTTTGATTGTGTAGCCAAGATCTTTGAGCTTTAGGCCGTCTTCGTACAGATTAAATTCGGGGTTCTCAAGGATGGCTTGTGCCTGGACTAACTTCTCATTGTTTTCGGGTTTGTTTGTATTCATCATTGACGATCTCTTTAATAACAAACTTAAAGAGCGCCAGTGTCAAAGAGTCGTTTATTCTACTTTTTTTTTTTTTTTTTTTGGACTGAAAATCTGCCGGTTTCATTACTTGAGCAATGTGTCTATTGTCTTAAAAAAAAAAAAAGACAACTACTATGTACATAAATCATCAAAATCAATTTTTTTTTCTTCTTCTCTTCCTTTGCTTTCTTACTTCTTGCCAAAAACCTCCTCCAGAGAGTTCTCCAATTTGAGCGCCTCTGCGCTGTTATCCTCGGGCGCATTTAGGTACACTTCCTCCTTGGCGGCGGCACCAAATGCGTTCTTCATCTTTATCGAAAACTCGCGCAGACTCTTGATCTCAGAAAACCAGGCAAAGCCTACAACGGCAAAGCCAAAGGACGAGACAGCCATGACTGAGGCGTGGGAAACCGCCAGGGCAGCGTCCTTCACAAAGTTATAAGAGGGTGGCTTATTGTTGGCATCGAAAAGCAAAGGGATGTAGCGACGGTTAAGCACCGCTTTGCGCGACGCAAGACTTGAGCTGATGACGATAGCGCCGAGACCAAGGAAAATGGCCATCTGCTTGGTCTGCAGCTTTTTGAGATCCTCGGGCGAGCGGGCCGGGATGGTGGGCGACTTGTACGGGGTTTGCGCGAGCTCGGACATGATTAAATAGCGACAAAAAAAAAAGGTGCTGGATGGGTGGTGGATGGGAATAAGCGGAAGAACCGTAGGATTTGGTGGAGGTGAAGAAAATGAAAATTTCCAGTACTTGGTTTAAGAACATGGGATCGGGGGGTTTTCTCACAAGGAATTTTTTTTTCTTTTTTTCTTTTCTTCCAACCAACTAGAACATTGCCATTTATACTAGACAACCACCTTACAACTAGATCACCATGTTACCCCAATTTACTGAAAGCAGAATTATTCGTAAGTGCACTAATGGCTTTTTTTAATCGTGCTTGCATATATACCTATATATATGGTATTTTTGCCTCGACCTGTACTAACAATACCAGACTGTGGCGAGCTCATTCAGGCGCTCGAGGACTGCCACAAGCAGGGCTTCATGAAGCGTGCTTTCGGCACTTGCAACAACCAAAAGGCCGAGCTATCTCGGTGTCTGCATGCGGAGCGCATGACTAGAGAGCGCGAGAATATGAAAAAGTCGTTGGAAAAGAGAAAGAAGGTGAGCCAGCGATGGAAGGAGATGGATGAAGAGGAATATGGTCCTGGTGGTTACTTGCGCGAGGTTGCGCAGCGGAAAGAGTAAAGAGGCTTTTCTGCTTGAGCTTTTAAACCGTGGGATGTGCGTACTCTGTCCAATCTTGACTCTCGTCCTAGTCAGACAGCGCTGGGCGAAGCTGCTGGCGTGACATTTCCGTGTGTGTGTGAGATATCTTTTTTTTTGTGCTTTGTCATTGTTTTGTAAATATTTATTCATCTTTTTTAGTCATCATTATCTAAACTACTCATCATTTTTTTCATGCTCATTTTTTTCTATTATCACGCTCAGCTGCTAAACACACACCTTAATTTTTTTTTTTTTTTTGAGTTTTTGAGTTTTTGTCACAAGCCAATTTCACTGTCTCCACCACCTTCCCCTTTTCCTCCCACTTACTTGGCCTCCCCACCATCGTCAATCGCGTACACAACCTTCTCGTATATATAAATTCCTGGTCTTGATCCGTACCATGGCCCAGTAATCTACACCTTCACTACACTCCTTTTCACGCCATGAACAACAACAACCACGCCAACAACCACCCCCAGCATCATGCCTCGGCTACTGCCAAAAAGTTTGGCCTCCCCCAGTCGTATACTGATTTTGACTTCAACATTGACTTTGACACGGCGTTCTCAAACATCCCAATCGACATTCCTCCCTCGAACCTGCTTTCAGAGCTGTTAAATGGGCCCCAGGCCGCGTCTGTCAGCGCACTTTTCCCACCATCACCGTCGGCGCCACCCGCCGCGCCGCCGCTGTTGAATCAGCGCAACTTAAGCCATTCACAGGTCTCCAACCCGCCCCCGCTTTCCAGCCAGCCAGTGACAAACTCAATACCCGCGCTTTCGAGCCCTACTTTGGCATCCACATCCTTAGACGCGGCGGCACTTCTAGCACTCTCGCCCGCCAACAATACCCGTGCATCTGCTGCCACGAAAAGCGAGCTTTCAACGACGCCGCTGTTTAATGCCCAGGAATCATCAATGATTTCACAATTTTTTGAAAAATTCAACGCGGACCCTGAGTTTATCTTCTCTCCCAAATTGGACTCACGACTGTTATACTTGACTGAGCAGGACGTTTCCACGCCACTTTCGGTTCCAACCCAGCATCACCAAAAACATCAGCTCAGCTCTAGCAATAATCACCACCATCCGCATACCACTAAATCGTGGGATATCCCAACGCCAGACATCTTCCCCTTTGTGGGCGGCACCAACCGCATTTTAGAGCCCAACAGCAATCCCACCAATATCTTTACCAATTCGTCGAATGCCAAACTCGCCGGCCATAATATCACGACCGTGCCGCATGATGAGCCTCTCGCGCGGCCCAACCCCGACGCGCTGCGGAAGCTACCCATTAAATACGGCACCGATCCCAGCTTTCAAGAAGGCGGGTTCCAGCCCAGTTATTCGCTCTCGTCAGCCATCCGCACCCACAAGATCCCCGACCACTCTCCCGCGAGCCCCGGGTTTGACATTAATAATTTCAGCAACGCTCCCATCAAGTTTGAAAACATTTACAACAATGTTAACCAAAGCAATGACAAGGGCCGCGCGGCACCGCCGGCAGCAACAAGCAGCAGTAGCAGCAAAAATGGAAAGAAAGCAAGCGCAGCGGCAACACCAGCGAACATCGTGGCATCCACGCGGCGCAAAAGTTCCGAGGTGGTAGCTGCGCGCCCGCGCCGCGAGAACCTCACAGAGGACCAAAAACGCATGAATCATATTTCAAGCGAAAAACGGCGGCGCGACCTCATTAAAACGCAATTCAGCGAAATGTGCTCGCTGGTGCCCAAGCTCGCTGAGGGCGCGGCCGCGCACGCGAGCGGAGCATCGTCGAGTTCACCCAAGGCCACCGTGCTGCAGATTGTCTATGAGTATATTGTTTTTATGCTTGAACAAAATAAACAGCTGCGGCAATTTCTTGTGGAAAATAACGTGGATCTCTCGGGAATCGTTGACTCGACCATCCCGCGCAAATCCAAGGAGGAAAAAAACAATGGTTAGTCTGACCTAGTATACCACCTCCTAACTGCATTTGCCTTCTGTTAGTTGGGGGCGTAGGCACCTGAAAGAAACCTCCCCTGGAGCTTGCGGAACTTGATCTTAGGGTCCTCCTTGATAGCGAGAATTAAAGCGGCGGTCACGTTGATGGCGCCTGCTCAACTGATAGCTTGATTAACAGCTCAGGTTTTCAAGGCTTTGCCAAGTTGCCCTTCTCACTGAGATACCCAGCCTGCAGTGGTGAATTCCCTTGACACCTACAGGGCCGAGTCCGTGGAGAAATTCGGCGCGCCAATCAAATGTCGGATCTGTTCAAGTACCTCTTGGGTCCGACATCTTGGCTAGCCTGAGCTGCAGATTTGAAATGTCTTTTTTATGTATATTTTTGTTATTGTGTTTAACATTTTTACAATTATTTGATTTGGTACCTTTTTAGATTGGAGGACAATAACCAGATTTATTATTATTGTTATTATATGAAAAAAAAAAAATTACTGAGTATAAATCTCTGGTATCGATTTAATGAGTGTTCTATATCACAGATTTCTCTTGACGCAGGAAATTATTCATGTAGCCTTCAGCGCCATCAATTGTCAAAGTTTCTTGTACGCATTGAGAGTCATATCTTGCAAATCTCATTAAAAGGAGTGTCAGAGCTAACTGTCTTATAAGAATATATGTTATTTTGTTATTTAATTTTATTTATTTATTTATTTATTTATTTATTTATTTATTTATTTATTTATTTATTTATTTATTTATTTATTTATTTATTTATTTATTTATTTATTTATTTATTTATTTATTTATTTATTTATTTATTTATTTATTTATTTATTTATTTATTTATTTATTTATTTATTTATTTATTTATTTATTTATT